>JASAND010002452.1:0-35311 GCA_030248195.1 Trissonchulus latispiculum
TCTGTATCTTATCTGCATCTAAGGGAATTACTCTTCAAAGTTGAAGTTTCGGCAAAATTTTGAAAATTTTTTGGCTAACAAAAGGAATATTTCATTACTGGTTCGAGCTATAAGGCTGTAATTTGGCATATACAGAGGCCCTATACGAGTAGTCATTTGCGCCAAATGGCAGGAAATTCTGCCGAGTGAAAAAATTTTTATGTCAACTTTAATCATCAAAAATCGACAAAATCGCCTTTTTTGGGCAATGGTACCCCAGAAATCGAAAAAATCAAATTTTTTGAAATTAAAATTTTTTGAGATATTTGAACTCAGCGTTGTTGAAAACACACCCACAAACGATTCCAGCTCGATTAGTGAAGGTTTGCGACTTCTATGGCTGCAGAAAGCCGTTACATAGGATCCGACAGACTGCAACCGGCGATTTTGGCAATTTTTGAAGATTAAAGTAGACATAAAAATTTTTTCACTCGGCAGAATTTCTTGCCATTTGGCACAAATGACTACTCCCATAGGGCCTCTGTATATGCCAAATTACAGCCTTATAGCTCGAACCAGTAATGAAATATTTCTTTCGTTAGCCAAAAATTTTCAAAATTTTGCCGAAACTTCAAATTTGAAGAGTAATTCCCGTAGACGCAGATAAGATACAGACGTCTAGTATTTTTCCGCAGATAGGGGCACATGTGCCAAATGATAATTGTCAATGACAAGCTTGAAGCTTTGGTCTTGAATTCAGCAGAAATTTTTAAATAATTATGTTGGTAGTCGTAAAAAAGGGGGGGTCGGGCACATAAACGCGACGGCTGCACATGGCTGGAAGGAATCTAAGAACCAACGACCAAGAATTTTTTGACCACACCCATGCTCTTTAACTTCGCCAAAAAGGAGGCCAATCGGACAAATTTGGGGCACCCCCATTTTAGTCGCCCCCCCCCTTAATTGTTGTAAAAACAAAACTCTTTATTTTGGTACCCTCTTTCCAGCCACAACAACCAACCCAGTGTGTCTCGATTGCATATTAAAAGAATAATGCTAAAGCTAAAACTTCCTTATCTTTGCACCTTCAAATCTCGGACTGGTCCCAGAATGTTAAAGAGCACTATAAGGATATATTTGGTAAGAATCGACTATGTTCATAACGAATTGAAACTGGGGGGGGCGTCAAATTTGCACAAAGTGATACCAGTACCATGAAAGAACACCTCAACTACGTACTCACCAAACTGTGAATTCGAAGTGTTTTCAAAGTTCCTCCTGGAATGAACAATAATTTGCAATCTTAATTAAGGCATTGTGTACTCTTGGTCATGCCTGTATTTGGTTCCATGGCGACCAATAATTGGAGGATGGAGTGGAAGTCCTCGTTTCATTCCACATTCCTAAGGAAGGACTTTACTAAAGTCAGACCAAAAGTCTTGGAACCGAACAGTAGGCACCTGTCCTGAGTTATCCTTTGAAGGAAGCCTATATAAAGTATATATTTTTAGAAGCCTCAGGAGGAGGCGATTCCGATAAATCCATTGTATCCGGTCTATATCCGGTTACCGGGTACTAAATCGATAAAAAACGCTTCAGATTCGGAAGGAAAATGCTAATAATTACTCTAGTACATTGGACCTTGGACCAAAACATTTCCGAAAATTGGGTCACATCCGGTCCACGTCCGGTAACCGGATGTCTAGGTCACAAAAACTGTGCTGCAAGTTTGATTGGTCCTACAGTTTCGCTGATTAGATTCTTGGATTCCTCGAGTCGAAATTAGGCTGTATACAAAATTTTGTCCGGTTTGGACCAACACTGCGTGATCTATGGTCGTATCCGTTTCAAAAAAACCGAAAAAACGGTTTTTCCGGTCTGGTGCTCGGAAGCGCGGATAATAATGTTCTTTTTGGCACAATGAATGTTTGGGACGCAACATTCATTTTACCGGTGTTAATGCAATCGAATATCCGGTCTATTTCCGGTTCCGATCTTTGAAATTTGAGATTTCATCGGCTTTCATCTCAGTATCCGGTTGGTCCGGAAGTCAAATTATTGCATTAAAATAATATTTGGTCTATGTCTAACAAGCCTCAACCTCAATTTACTGGGTTAATGGGTTTATTGGAATCGCTTCCTCCAGAGGTTTCTAAAAATATATAGTTTATATAGGTTATCTTTAACGGAAAACTCAGGACAATACTCACAGTTCGGTTCCAAGATTTTTTGGTCAGACTTTAGTTCCAGCTATCATCAAACTCTACGATGTTCTTGAGATGCCCTGCGAATGCATACCTACGAAACGCTTCGCCGTGCGGGGGTAGTGTGGCGTAATCCTGGGAAACATGGAAAACTGAAATTAATAGAATGGGAATTGCATTGAACTTAAGTAGAAATTGTACCTGTTACCATTGTTTTTCTATCCCCTTAGTAACTCAAGCGCCTAGACTCGGTTCAAAATTCAATTAAAAATAAATTCAGTTCATTGGTAATGGACCGAGAAAAGTGTACCAGTGGATAGTGATGTTCCAGTCACTGAGATTGAAACTAAAGTAGGTTTCAATCTGTACAGGTTTCAGTTTCAGTCACTGAAACTGAAACTGAAACTATATTGAGAAGAGACCTGAAACTGAAACTGAAACTGAAACTTTTCTAGGCTGTCGACTGAAACTGAAACTAATTTGGGCAAAAGCCTGAAACTAGAACTAAAACTAAAGTCTGACCAAAAAATGTGTGTACAAAATCTGTATGGCATCCGTCGTAACTCCATAAAACCATATATTTTCGGAATCCTTGCAGCGAGACAGACATTTTTATAAAATTTAAAATTTTTTAAAATTTCAAAAATTTTAAAATATCGGTTTTTCGGGGAATTTTTTCGGACCGTTCAAGCTATTCAGCACATTCTTTCGGAAAAATTTCTTTCGGAAAAAAACACAAGAACGAAAAAAATCGGTCGAGAAATAGGCATTTTATTCCACAATTTCGTTTTTCCATTTCCTTTCCACAATTTCGTTTTTCCATTTCCTTTGATGTTTGCCGCGTTTTGCAACTTTGACTGGTTATTACTCGCGACTCGCTCAACGGAAAAATTTTTCGATTAGATTTTCAGGACCGCCTAGGCGCCCGCTTTCACCTAATATATGTGGTATTTCAAATTTTGAAAGTCAATTTTTTGGAAAAATACCACTTTTTGACCCAAAATTTTGGCATAGCGACTCTAGCAAAAGTGAGTAAAAGTAACATAATCATAATATTCAAGCTAAGCTGAATCCAACGATATAAAGCTTTTGTTGCTACGACTCATATTGCGCCAGCAATGAATTTTTTGAATTTGAACTTAAGTAGAAATTGTACCTGTTACCATTGTTCCCACTGTCCCATTAGTAACTCTAGCGCCTAGACTCTGTTCAAAATTCAATTAAAAATAAATTCAGTTCGTTGGTAATGGACCGAGAAAAGTGTACCAGTGCTGGCAACTATGACAGTTACCTGGCTGGCTGCTGGCAAGCTGTTTCGGCGAAAAAAAGGATAATAACTGGATCAGATCCCATTCATTATACTTTTAATGACGTTTTATGAAATGAACGAAACCATGCAGACCGCCATAGCAATTATATTTAGTTTAGTGAAACTGTTAGGTCTAACAGTTTCCATACCTGAACGGGAGGTCAAATTTCACTGACACTTGTGGAAGCAAATTTGGGTACCCCTTGTGAGAGCAATTTTTCTTAGGGGTACTTTTGAAAGCGATTTTTGAGTTATTTTTGCCATTTTTTCGCAAAAAATAGCTATTGTTTAGCTAAAACACGTTTTCCGGACGTTGTGTAGCAGAAACAAAGTAATGCTAAGTGAAAAATTCCGGCGAAGCCGGAAAATGTTTGGAAATGTTAGTCGTGAAACCTATTTTTTGGCAGTTTTCTTACCCCTTGTGGCCAATTTTTTTACCCCTTGTGGAAGCAATTTCGCGTCTCCTAGTGGGCGACTTCGCCGAGGGGGGGGAGGAGGGAATTCCCCCCCTTCCCCCCCCCTTGTCCACCTGTGACAGTTTCACTAAAAACGATGCAGAAGTTTACTTGGTCTTTATCAGCGTCTGCAAAGGTTAGGTTGCCTCCCTAGTAGGCGCTCATCCCACTCAGATGGATGCCCTAATCGTTCTACAACAGAGAGTATAAAACTTAGATTTTTGATTTAAAATACCTATTTACCTAAGGTCTGGGCGTTGCTATCAGTGGAAAATCTTCATACTAAATTTGGTATTGAAGCCAATTTTCTGTGGTTCGGACCAATGAACTGGGAGTATTCGTTTTGATTGGATGTTTCTGTTTCGGGCGGCCAAATCACACCGTTGTCACAGAAACATCACAGCAGGCACGAATCATTAGTATTTTCTGTTTCAAGTCTAAATTTTGGTGGTAAAAATGGTATTTTTATGAATTTATTCAGGTATGTACACATCATTTCCGGAGTTGAAATGGAATGGAGTTTTGAAATTGGTTAATTTTAGAGTTTATTCTGTACTCTAAGAGAAATAATTTAGCAGCAAGACTGCTGATGCTTAGTCTGAAGTGAATTATAGGCATGGGCACGGGTAGTCGGGTATCCGAAAATTTTCGGGTACCCGGGTCCTGCTTCGGGTACCCGATATCCAGTTAAAGCCAGAAAAAAACCGGATAAAGCCTGATTAATCTGGATCAAGCAGAGAGAAAATTTTTGGTTCAGAAAATTGTTAACCACCGAAAATTTTTGGCTAAGAAAATTTCTACCACCGAAGAATTTTTCAGTTTACTATAAAATTGAACATTGTAAAAATACTACAACAGAAAAACGAAGTAATGGGAAGTGGAATCAGTCCTGGTATTTTTCAAACATTTTATAATCTTCTATTTTTAGACTTGTTTTTAAAATATTAAATTTACCTTGCTCTAATAATTTCTTTCTTTAAATTCCTGTTGGAGCAAGCAATATATATGCGGAAGTCTAAAATTCACAAAATACAAACAAAACTGTTCACATCAAATTAGTGACTTTTGCCACAGCTCTGCATTGTTCTCTAAACTGTAAGTAACAATACCAAGAGTACATAATAAAGAGTATGAAACTCTTACACTAGTATGTACAAATCATGTTTGGTATGCTCGGTTCATTAACTCGGGACCCCCCCCCCGTAACTTCCGGGGGGGGGGGTCCCACTTTGCACTAATTACACGCTTTCATATTAGCGTGTGTCTGCTCGCTGATTGGCCCCTCAGCCTAAGGCTTACTGTAGGTAATTTATTAGTTATTTTTAATTAATTAATTATAACTTTAATTAGGTTAGTAGAATCAAAAATCTAATTCGACAACTTTGTAGCATTTTTTCTACTCTTTCCAATGATATAAAAATTGTTGCACAATACAAAAATTCGCGGGAATGTAGTGTGCAACAATTTTTATACCATTGGAAAGAGCAGAAAAAATGCTACAAAGTTGTCGAATTAGTTTTTTGATTCTACTAACCTAGTTAAAATTATAATTAATTAATTAAAAATAACTAACCTACAGTAAGCCTTAGGCTGAGGGGCCAATCAGCGAGCAGACACACGCTTATGTGAAAGCGTGTAATTAGTGCAAAGTGGGACCCCCCCGGAAGTTACGGGGGGGTCCCGAGTTAATAATATTATGTACTCTTGACAATACTAATTACCATTAGATGGTATCAATAGTGACTGATATGATCTTGAAGGTTTAGTGATTCTATTTAATGCCACATCGTCAATTTCAACGTTGAAAGACTTCATTCACTAATGCCCAATTTCAATTTTTTCTCAACTTTAGCTGTTTCTAAACTGAATTCTGAACTCAGAAATGCTCCCAGATTGTTTGAACATTCATTTAGCCAAATGTTGAGCATGCGAACTTTTGGATGATTCTTTGGTATGCGCACACCTTTAGCGACTGAGAAAGTTTATCCTAGTTGAGGGAGGGACTTTAACTTTCTTCGGATACAGTGGGATCGTAATCACAATAAATTAATTTAGTTCAAGGAATATTTAATAAATGTCTTGTAAACGTTTAATAAAAATGCTAAAGGACTTGCACCTCTCATCAGTTTTACGTTTAGTAAAGTTACTCCAAATTCAAAAGGACAGAGAGAGGAAAATCGGAAAGTAGCAATTGTTTTCAGCTAAAAAATTATAAAATCAATCTAAATGGAAATGTAAACACTATAAAACCAATGTCGTCTGTATCAGCTTCAGCTTATGATACCGTGACAATTAATTGAAGGTTACTAGAGATGAGCACGGGCCGGAGTCTTTTTTCGGCCCGGCCCGGCCCGGCCCGTTCCAAAATTCGGCCCGGCCCGGCCCAAAATTCGGCCCAAAAGAAAAATTTTTGCATTAAAATTTCAAGAATCAGTAAATGTGTAGCTAATTTTAGTGATTTTAAAACATTTTCTAGAGTTGATCCGGATTTCGGCTCGCTCCGGCCCGCAGTTAAAAAATTTCTCGGCCCGACCCGGCCCGCTAATCAATGGAGGTCGGCCCGGGCCGGTGTGAATACAGACCCTTGAAAAAAATTAAATTTCAAAATGACCCAGTCCAAAAATGGGTTAAAAATTTCTCGGTTACCCGAAAATGCTCGGGTACCCGGGTAGTATCGCAATTACCCGACATAGGGCTTCGGGTAGTACGTTGTACCCGGGTACAAATTCTTGGACCCGTGCCCATGCCTAGTGAATTGTATCCTAGTATTTGTTGCTTCAAATCTGATTTATAATGACAATCATCCAAATATACCCAATCAATTAAACTCACTGGGCATACAGCTAGCGTTCCACAGTATACCTCATTGCGATAAGACAACATCGCGATACTGATATTGTTCCCCATTTTTGGGATGCAGTTGAAATGAATCGAAACGATTGATTTATCGTTTGTTTTTTGTTAATTTCTATTTTCTCATTTGCATTTTACTGCCGGTTTTGCTTCATCTCAACAATTGTCTCAGCATCTTTCACGCGGGGGAGATTTCACATCGACTGCTAAAGGGATGGCCGGCTCGCCGAGTCGATCCACAGTTACATATAACAAACCAACACTCTTTCTGGAAAAATGCCTTCACTTCTGGACAGCTTTGCTCCTCTTCTTGACATTGCGTAACGGTGCTCCGACCACAGTACGCAAATGTTTCCCCGTTTGGTGGGGGGGGGTCGACAAGCATACCCCCTCCCCGTTTGGTGGGGGGGGGGGTATGCAAAAGGGGTCCCCCGTTTGGTGGGGGGTAGCAGTAAAAAGGTCCCCGTTTGGTGGGGGGGAGCCAACAGCCAATCAGATTGCAGAGACCCCCTCCCCGTTTGGTGGGGGGGTTGAGCAGAGGATTACGGTAGTTTTTATTCTATTCGCAAATGGGTCCCCGTTTGGTGGGGGGTAGCAAAGAGAGGTCTCCGTTTAGTGGGGGGTAGCAAAGAGAGGTCCCCGTTTGGTGGGGGGTAGACAAAAGTGGTCCCCGTTTGGGGGGGGTCGCCAACAGCCAATCAGATCATCCAATCTTAGCCTGACTTGGCGACCCCCCCCCAAACGGGGACCGCATTCTGCCTACCCACCCACCAAACGGGGACCCCTTTTGCATACCCCCCCCCCACCAAACGGGGACACCTTTTACATACCCCCCCCCACCAAACGGGGGAACATTCGCGTATTGTGGTCGGAGCAGAGTTACGCAATGCCAAGAAGAGAAGCCCTCTAGTGGCTTACTCTTCTTCTATAATATTAAGGAATAAATTATGGACTCTTCCTACACTGTTTCAAAGTTTCTAACAATTCGTCTACATAGGAGACACTCGTTATATTGCATCAGATTAGCCGTTAAGCTATAATAGAGATTACTCGGTTTTTTATTGAATTCGCGCTTTCGTAGTGTCTGTGTTTTTGTTTCAGCGGTTTCTGGAGATTCCTACTTTTTCTGACGCCAGTGTAAGCAAAAGGAGTTGTAAAACAAAGTTTTTGGCAACAAGCTTAAGCTAAAGTGTGTCAATACAGCTTCCTGTTTGTATCTGTTTCTCGACTGGACTTTTGCTAAAAACCGGGTCACGAATTCTTGACATCTCACTGAATCACAAATGCTTTAATGCAAAACTAACAATCACTTCAAAAGGATTAACTAAAAAAATACTACACTGTATCGGCTGATCAGATACGGATCAGTTCATTCCTTTTAAAGAACTTTTGTAGCATTTCACTTGGTGGTTGACATCTTAAGCTCCACATGAGCCCCCATGTGTGGAGCGGAGCTCATATGTGATGAAGGTTTGGTTTCAGGTTAAATGAGACGCCTCTCTTTGATCCAAGCTCCTTGCTTGGACCAAACCCGAAGGCTGGTTTAACTCGGTCCAAGGAAACTGTCTCTTCCCCGCCATTCCTGGATATTGTCACGGTCTTTTCCGTCCTTGAGATGACTTTGTACGGTCCTTCGTAGGGCCGTTGCAACTTTGGCAACATCAGACCTTCTTTCAACATCCAGACGTGTTTAGCCGTGCGTAGTCCTTGCGGCACGTGTTCTTTACTGTAGTAATTCCTCGTGGGAGGTTGGAACGAGGCCAATGAAGCCTCTCGACCAAAGTTGTTGCGGCCAAGGAGGACGTCAAGATCGAGTTGTTATGGAAGTAGGAACTGGGAAGACTGACTGTAGATCCGTAAACCATTTGTGTTGGGGCGTAGCCATGTCGGTTTACGGTGTTTCGTATACCTAGGAGGATCAGGTGTACAGAGAGCACCAATGATATAGAAGTTATGTGCTCTTCTCTCCTGGCTCCGTGGTGTAGTGGTTGCACGCCTAACTGCAGTTCGGGAGGTCCGTGGTTCGATTCCCGGCGGAGCCAAATCTTTACACAGGAATAAGCATTCATGCCAGGAACGGCCCGAGCACTTCGCTCGGAGCGAGTTTTTCAGTGTTCTGTGGAATCTTTCAATACGACCATTACTTTGAGGGTGATAGGCCGTCGTTTTCCTATGCTTTATGTTCAGACATTCCATTAGCTGCCTCCATACCCTTGATTCGAACTGCGTGCCTCGATCTGATATCAGGGTTTCTGGAACACCAAATCTGCTGATCCACGAGGACATGAATGCTTTTGCAACTGTCTCCGTGGAAATGTTAGTTAGGGGAACGGCCTCCGCCCATGAGGTGTATCGATCTATAGCTGTCAAGAGGTATCGATAATTTCGCGACGGCGGCGAAAGATACAGGATAAAACCTTCTCTGGCTACGTTGCAGCACAGATAGAGCCGAGCTGGCTGTCCTCTTCTTGGACAGCCCGGCAGGAGCTCCAGAGATTAGTTCTCTCTGGGTAAGAGCGCATCACAGCGCCCATTGGCTCTCCTGTTCGGTCTAAGGCATCGGACTGCAGGCAGGCGTTTTTCATTATTGCTTTATGAGTTTCAAAGTTGTGGTTATACCTTTCCTCAGGGAAGTACAGGCCTTACGCTGAAATCTAAGTGTTTTGGTAGCTGCTAATTATTGTTCGCTTCAGAACCTGATCTTTTCTCGTTCTTCGAATCTGAGTCGAATTTGTCTACTACTGCTACTACGTTTACTACGATGTAGTGTTGTCAGAACAATCAAAACATTGTCACAAAAGTGAGACTTGAACCAGGACACTTTCCGGTTAGCAAGAAAGTCCGGTCACTTCAGAAATACAAAGGCACAGATACACACAACTGAGCTCTGTCTCGCCGTTGGTGTGAGGTCAAATTTCGCTGACGCTTGTGGAAAGAGATGAGCATTTCGGCCAGTCAGTCTGGGCCAGGCCGGGAAATGTTTCAAACCGGCCAGATCGACTTTAGAAAATGTTGTGAAATCACTAAAATTAGCTAGATATTTACTCATTCTTGTTATTTCACAGCAACATAATCGTTTTAACATTTAACATTTAACATATCGTAGTATAATTTAGCGTTTCCATTATGCATTGAAGCTTTCGAAATAATATTGTTCGTAAAATCTTGGAAATTTTTTTGTGAGCCGTCCCGAATTTTGTCAGCCTGCGGGCCGGGCTGGGCCGAAACATTTTGCAGCGGGCCGGCCGGTGCTCATCTCCATAGTGAAACCCACGTTTGATAATTCATATTTTAACTGTTTGAATTTCAATGTTGGCCGAAACCACTTTGGTGGAGCTTTCCTTCACCATTGTGTAGAAAGGAGGTGGCACTGGTCCCGCCACCCACCACTGCAAGACAGGTGATCTTAGATGGATAGCTACAGCATGTTGGGTTGAATAACTCTGGTTCAATTCTTCGAATTTTCCCAAATTACCATAATAAAATGTTTCAAGAAGGATAGAAGGATAAAATATTAGTTCGAAATACATGGAAATGGTCCTCTTCGCAGTTACTTAAGCAAGACACAATTACAAGTCGCAACTTTTTTGCCTAATTTGCATAATCGGAAATTACTGCTTTCTTTAAACTTTAGCGAACATTTAGCGTCTGTTTTATCACATGGCTTCATTGGGAACGCGGTTTACTATGTCAAGTGATGGTATGTTTTATACGTATTTTTATGGTTTTTTGGGTCAAACTATTTAAACTGTTGTAATTTTTGACAAATTTTCGAAAAATGCTTATTAGCTGTTTAGTAGAAAATTACTGGGAAGCCAGTTTTAACATTCAGCCATCAGCAGTGTAATTTTTGTATTACTTACGGTTCCTTGCCTCAATTCGAATTCGACTATTATCACGTGTTCGTGCATTAATTGGGCCAATTAGTTCATAATCGATATTGTGCAGGCTTCCGCGCATAATGGTTTTACAACAATTCGTAAAGACCGTTTTTTGCTTGAGTTATTTGGAAAAAATAGCTTTTTAGCAAGACAGTTTTTTTCCGGTTATCCAGTTAAGTATGCGTTTTTTATACAGCATCTTTTTAATCATCTTGCTTGTAAGTGTATTCAGCAGTTTTGGTAAGGTTGTGTTCAAACAGGCAACAAGTCCATAATTCTTGGTTAAAGCAAATATTTGAAATATTCCGCACATAACTAAAATGGTATCATTTTGCCGATTAAATTTTACAGTCGTCAATTAAATAAGCTTTGCCTTTTCAGATAGCCATGACAACTGCGCCGAATTTGCTTCGAGAACGACTTAGTTTGCTGGAATCCCGCCTGGAAAATATGACGGCCTCTGTTGATCATCGATTCAAAGTGGTCAATCACAACAACGATGTCTTCGCTTTTCTGGAAGCGGGTTCGGTTCGGAGCAAAAATGCGACCAACATTCTGATCAAGAATATGCTGGATCCATGTAGGTTGATGTCACTCAGTATTTGGTTGCAAACAAATAGTCTGTCTGTAATTCTGTCATTAAGAATGGCTCTACTCGAATTCTCTAAGGTAGCGCCGTCCTTCAATGTATTGATGTGTTATGAAAAGTTGAAATCAGAATAGAAAATTGGGTAGAAAAGATTTCAGGGTGGAGAATTAGTCCAAAGTTTGGAAATCCACGATATCGCTCAGCTGAACGGATCAGCAAGCCTATTCTAAATTATCCTAAATTAGCCTATTCTTACTGGCTTAACGCGGATTGCTGACACTTTTTGTTGAGCGACTTAATTTTGCATCCTCTTTCATGGTTGTATGCGTTTTCTTCCTGTTTCAGGTTTCTCTGCGGCGGCGTACTGGATCTGCGGTTGGGCCTTCGCCTTCGGGACTCCGAGCAACCCGTTCATCGGCTACGGGGAGTTCTGCTCCGCCTGGATGCCGCGAACCAAGTATCACTCCTGGTACTTCCAGTTCGTCTTCGCCGCGACCGCGTCCACGATCGTCTCCGGCGCCGTGGCCGAGCGATGCGAATTCATTGCCTACGTCGTCTATTGCTCCATGCTAACAGGTGACGCTTTATCTGCTGCTAGCGTAGTTACCAGGGGCCAATTTCATAAAAATCTTGCAACTTGCACTTGCACTTGAACTTGCACTTGCACTTGAACTGCAAGTTCAAGTTGTCAGTGTTTCATAAAACTTTTCCTGCTACTTGCGGAAATTAGCTTAGCAAGTTGCAAGACTTGACAACTTGTAAACGCAAGTTCAAGTGCAAGTTTGCAAGTAGCTGATCTTTGAAAAATTGACCAAAAATATTTGAAAATTTATATAAATTTAAAAAATTAAAGAAATTGTTTAAAATTCACACTGTATTACGAATTTCTCCAAAAAATATTAAAATTAAGAAAAGTCATAGCTATTTTTGTTCCATTTGTTCAGTGAAAAATCACTCAACCCCTTGCAACGCAAGTGCAAGTTGCAAGTGCATGTGTTGACGATTTTCATGAAACAGATTCTGACCGCAAGTGTTAGCGGACAACTTGCAACTTGCGGACTTGCAACTTGCGGTTCAAGTGCAAGTACGCAAGTACCACTTGAGGGTTTATGAAACACTTTACTTGTAACTTGCACACCCCCCCCCCCGAAAGTCTCGGGGGGTCCCACTTAGCACTAATTACACGCTTTCATATAACCGTGTGTCTGCTCGCTGATTCGCCCATTAGCCTAAGCCTTACTGTAGGTAATTCATTAGTAATTTTAATTAATTATAACTTTAATTAGGTTAATGCAATTTAAAAACTAATTCGACATCTTTGCAGCATTTTTTCTGTTCTTTTCAACGATATAAAAATTGTTGCAGATTACATTCCTTCCGATTTTTGTATTATGCAACAATTTTTTATCGTTGAAAAGAGCAGAAAAATGCTACAAAGTAGAGATGAGCACGGGCCGGATTTTTTCGGCCCGGCCCGGCCCACCAAAAGAAAAATTCCAAAATTTTACTAACAATATTATTTCAAAGGTTTCAATGCAAGATGGAGAGGCTAAATTATGCTACGAAATGTTAAATTTTGCCATAAAATAACGAGAATTAGTAAATGTTTAGCTAATTTTAGTGATTTCATAACATTTTCTAGAGTTGATCCGGGCCCGTTTCGGCCCGCTCCGGCCCGCAACTAAAAACTTTCACGGCCCGGCCCGGCCCGGCCCGGCCCGCTAACCAACCCGAAACGCTCATCTCTACTACAAAGTTGTTGAATTAGTTTTTTAATTGCATTAACCTAATTAAAGTTATAATTAATTAATAAAAATTACTAATTGTTGTGATTGACGCTCTAACTCTATATGTAGTGAAAGGACCCGAGAGAAAGGTCAAAGAGTCCACCAAAGATTAATTTTAACTTATGGGCAACTGTAGCTGAGACTGAGAGGTACTATGAAACACTACAGCCAGGTGAACACGAGATGCTAAGGCAACTCTTATATCCGTCGAACCAAGCAGCCTGGTTTAGTGCGTGCCCGATCCGGGATGGTCCACCTTATGGGGATCGTAAAGTGCTTCACGGGTCTTACTGTAACAAGTCGGTTCGAACTACTAATTTAATGAACGAGAGATTATACGCAACCGAAGAAATTTAGGATAAAAGTTCGTTACAATCCCGGGTTTCTCTTCGCTCTGCGCTCGAGAAACCAACAGTGGCAAAGGTCTAGTCCACAAGTCCACCAATACTAACTTTAAACCGCAAGTCCACCAATACTCAACTCCTACCTAGTAAAGCTAAAGCTGACCTAACTAGTCCCCTAGGCCTAAAGAAATCAGAAGTACAAGCTACTAATTTAATGAACAAAAGATTATACGCAAACGCGGAAATTTAGGATAGAGACAAACTGAGTTTAAGAGAAAGGATAAAAGAGGTACGGATAATCAATTGCAAGTAATAAAGAGAAGAACACAAATACAACAGTAGAAAACAGTCAAGGCAATTCCAACGGCAGACAATTAAACAGCAAACCAATTCACACTCTTACAACTTATCTGGGCTCGTACCTTTACCAGAAAGAGATTAGTTTAAGTTATGTTGTATGATTGAATCAGGTCCCTAATCAGCAGTCTTTCATAAACCCAAATTTACCAAGAAATTAAATTAAGTTTAAGGTAACCTGAAACCTATAAAATTTCGAATGAATTGATAATATATCGCAGGATCTGGTGCAGTTCCTAGACTATCGAATCACTATATTCTGTCTACCGAACCTAAGATTCGAGGGGGTCTGCCTATATGCAAACTGTGTCCTATATGCTGTTCAAAGTTACAAAACAGTCAATATCGCACAGATTTCCACCCTTCCCAGGGCTCTAGATACTAGTTCCAACTGCCCGCTCGGCAGACAGCGAGAAGCTAATATCCTACTTCCTGCCTAAGGAAGCGGCCGAAGGCTAAAGGCAAGACGGTCTTTTAGACTTCCCCAGGAATTACAGTACAAAAGAGTTTTGTACCCTCAAAGGCACGATTTACAGAAGACAGACAGATTGACAAAAGAAAGAGACATAAATTTTGGAAGACAGTGAAAAAGAGTTAATTCGTTTCAAGGTAATCTTCTTCGGGATGGTCCCAACTCCGAACCCGCAATCCTAAAGTTTGGTAGCCTTGAAACAGGCTCTTAAGGCCGAGAGGCGGCTAAAGTTTGAGATGCAGTGTTCGATTGATCGAGGGAGCAAGCCTCAACCAGGGGGGATAGCAGCGCACGGCAAGAATCCAAGTCAGAATGGCAGCTGGGTGTCGGACAAATCACCCTGAATGATGCAAGAAGAAGCAAAGGGTGTCGGACAAATCACCCTGAATGATGATCAGTCGTGTGCACTCTATCCAGCCCTGGCAGACTGTTTTCCCTATTGTAGTCTACGAAAAGTTCTACGGAAAGCACCTTATAAATCCTGAGAGATCTGGAGAGGAAGAGAGAGAGAGCAGGAATCGGCTCCAAGTCCTGGACGACCAGGAGAGCAGGGAATGGATCCACTGAATTGATCAGAGCAGCAAGGGCCAGGGGGAACGACGGGGTTCCTCACGCCGACAAATCACGAGGCTCCGGGATCTAATCCAGGCGAGAATCCAAGGGATTGGGAGGCAGCCGAATCCTGGGAGAGCAAGGATCCAGGCAGAGCAGCAGGATCCAAGGGGAGCAGCAAGGCAGAGGGATCCAGGCAGGTAGCAGGAGATCACCGGCAGGTAATGGTTAGAACCTGAATCAAATGGGTTAAAACCTTAGTTAAAAGGTCTTAACCGTTTGATATTTCCTGGGTCCAGGAAATCTCCCTAAGAAGCTGAGATGGAAAGTTTGAAAGGTGAGTAATACTGTGTAAAAATTTGAGAGTGCGTTCTGTGGTTAAAAATTGAGAAAATTTGAATTAAAAATTAAAATTTGGGACTTTTGGGAGAGTTCCCAAAAGTCCAAGCTTCTCAGTGGATTTCCTTTCGGAAATCCACGCGACCCAGGTAATATCTGCATAGATATTACAAATCATCAGAATCATTTATAACAGTGAATAAAATAATTTAAATTAAAGGGCAGTTCTCAGGGGATATTTTTGAAAAGGACCTCTGGGTCCTGTAAGAATCTCAGAGGCGATTCCCAGAAAAAGAGGGAAATCGCCTTTAAAAAACTAGGCAGTTGAAAGAGAAAAAGAGAGGGGAAGACCTATGGTGGGACGTAGACCTAAACCCCCCTTAAATCTAAAACCCAAAAATTAACAAGGGGCTAGTGTTAATACACTAGCCCCGTTCCGGAGTGGGGGAAAATTTGGGCATAGTAACGCCCTATATAGAGAAAACAAGGGGGGAGTGAAGGGAAAGGCCAAAAGCGGCCGTACAGTTCGGAAGACGAGGTAAGACTGATGTTCAAAACAAGTCTACCTGTCAATCACGGCAATTTCGGCAATCATTCTTCTGATTGGCCGAAATTGCCTTTGCGCAAAAAGGGCGCGTAACAAATGATTCTGATTGGGTCATGAAGCCATGATTGCAATGATTACGCTGATAAGAATCGGGCGGGAGAACCGCCTCTTCTCAAGTGTTTACGCAAAACGGGAAAGGGTAATTAAGTTAATCCCTTTCCCTATTGTTAAAGAAAATGCAAGAAATGGACCACAGATGTTCAATGCATTCAAGCGAGAAATTAAGGCGAACCTTAATTTCTCGTTTGAGGAAAAACAAGTCTAAACCTGTCCCAGAGGGGACCCTATATAAAAGACTGCTATTAGGTAGGTATATTTAAATTATTAAATTAAGTAGGTACGAGCCCATAAAATTACAATAACAAAAGACAACAATCTAATACAATTAGGTACGAAGTAGGTAAAACATGAAACAACTACAAAACCAGTAAACAAAAACCCAACTTTAAATAATTAATTTCCCTTAAGTGAATATGTTTTAAATTCATTTACTTTAGCTAAACTAAAAGCAGATCCAAGGCTTGAGAAAGCTTGCTAATGTTTTGAGGGACGAGCCGAGCTCTCCCTGTAAAGTTAAAGAACAGCTTCTAAAGTAAAATCGAACCACAGAACTACTAAATATTTTTTGCTAAACATGAAGAGGAAGACCTGCTGTATTTAATTATAAAAGTTTCAACTTAGTTACTGATGTTACTTAGTGTGGAACTTTAATTAAAACCACTAAAACCAGTCACAGTTCGATGGGCCAGCCGAAGCTCCCATATGTAACAAAGAATGGCTTGCAGAATAAAAACGAAGCACAGAATGGGTAAATATTTTTTGGTAAACATAAAGAGGAAGACGTGCTGATTTTAATTATGTAAACTTTTAATAGGTTACTAATGTTAATCAGTAAGTAATTAACGGAAAACCATTGAAGGTAGTGAAACTTGGCAGTTGCACTGAAGTCGTCATATGTGGTTGAAAAATCGGTGTGTAAAATAAAATCGAACCACAGAAAAGGTAATTATTTTTTTGCAAATATAAAGAGGAGGATGTGCTGATTTTAATTATGTAAACTTTAAGTTGATTACTAATGTTAATTATTAAGCAATTAACGGAAAACCATTGAAGGTAGTGAAACTTGGAAGTTGCACCAAAATCCCCACATGTGGTTGAAAAATCGGTGTGTAAAATAAAATCGAACCACAGAACAGGCAATTATTTTTGGATAATCGGAAAGAGAAATGTGTGCTGGTTTTAATTATAGAACTTTAAGCTTTGCTAGTAATGTTAATTAGCATGAAATTAAGAAGAAACCATTAAAACTGACAATCCGTGAAGGAAGAGCCGAGCTCTTCTAAGGTAACCGTAAATGTCGCATAAAATTAAAACGAACCACAGAAGAGGCATTTAATTTTGGTTAGTTATAAAGATATAAACGTGTTCTATCAAATTATGGATTGACCCGAGACTGCCCACTTTGTGAGACCATGGTGCCTCTGCAGGAAGAATCGAACAAATCCCAGGTTGAACAGAATGAATTTAGGATTGAAACATCAAATACTATCCGAATTCCCAAATTAATTCATGCCTCGTGCAATGTCAGGAAACACAGTACGTATACATACATACAGAGCACAAATAGTATAGCATTTAGGTTCTTCAAGCTCATTTTCATTCCCGTTCCATGGCCGGTCTACAGCAGATTGAAAGTTCTCCAATAATTGCAAATTCGCCCCTATTCGTGGGCTTAAAGCTTTCAGTCATATTTTTGACGAATTTCCTAACCGAAACCTATTTTAATCTTAAATTCGTAATCCTTAAATTCCCATTTTTATTACATATACTATATCATCAGACAATAACTATATCAACTGCAGGGAACGAATCCCAAACACAAAACAACTAAGCAGTTTCAAAATCTCAACATTTTCCCTTTTCTTCAAAAAAACTTCTTAATCTTCTAAGCTTTTGTTCAGTCACAGTAGGCTTGCCTTTGATAAGTGTCAGTCTGCGGATTATAGCGCAGCGGTGGCTGTCGTTGCCGTAGCGCTCGCCGCAAACCAATTCCTTCTTGTGGATTGGGAGGGGTGCCTACAACCAGTGGAAGATCTGGGACCACTTGTTGTACATCTGACTCAGGAAAGTCGTAGAAATTGTCATCTGGGTCTTCGTCGCTCCACTGAGAAGGAGACAAACCACATCTCACCAACTTTCTTGCATTCCAGACCTTTCCATTCTCCAACTGATATGAAAACTTTCCTTTTTTCGCTTTCACTTTCATGGGCTTGGAAAACACCGATTTGCCCTTACGAGTAAAAGGCAACCGGTGTCGAACGTAGTCTCCGATCTCGAAACCAGCCACTTCTTTATGCTGTTTAGGGCTGTATTCTTTCTGATATCGTTGCCCATTTTCCCATACTTTGGGTTGTGACAAAGCTTTGCCCGGCTCAAATACGGAACTGTTTATCTTTGTTCGAACCTTCCTTTGTAAGAACAACTCAGCAGGTGCGGCCAGCGTAGATCTATGTGGGGTCATACGGTATGTAGATAGAATTTCCGTAACCATTCTTTTCCAAGGTTTTCTCATGGGCTGCAGTAGTTGTAGCTTTGCTTTGAGTTCCCTGTTGAATCGTTCTGCTGCTCCATTGCACTGCGGGTTGTAAACAGCGGTGCGGTCATGTCGTATCCCATGGTCCCTTAGGTAGGAACTAAATCGGTCGCTGACAAACTGTGGTCCGTTATCCGTTAAAACAGACTCTGGTAACCCATATCTGGCAAATTGTGACTCAAGGAATTCAATCACACTCAGTGACGTTGTTGTAGAACAAAGTGCTACCTCGGCCCATCTTGAATACAAGTCTATCAGGACCAGAAGATACGGAGTATCAGCTGGAGCAGTAGAGAAAGGGCCAAGCACATCCATAGCCACGCGTCAATCACAACATAAATGGCGACGATGGATTCATTGAAATCACCTAAACCTAGCAGTGGAAAAGAACATTTGATACGTACATGATTGCGTCAGGAGCTGATGAATTACCCGATCGCCGGAAGATGGGAATGGTTATATGGACCCAGATGACAATTTCTACGACTTTCCTGAGTCAGAGGTACAACACTAATAAATTACCTACAGTAAGCATTGGGCTAATGGGCGAATTAGCGAGCAGACACACGCTCATATGAAAGCGTGTAATTAGTGCTAAGTGGGGACCCCCCCCCCCCCCCCGAGACTTGCGGGGGGGGGTCCCGACTTAACTCACCGAGCATACCTAGCATGATTTATACATGCTACTGTAAGAGTTTCTTACTCTTATATTATGTACTCTTGCTTGAACTGCACAAGCTGCTGTGATTCTTTGAACTGAATTGATTGAATTGAGCACTGATTTAACCAGATAAATGAACACAGAGACTCGAGTCGACGCCTCATATTTTATCATGCCGTTTTAGCCGTTTAAAGTTAATACTAACGAATTCATCCTCCATCCTTAAGCGCGTCTACGCGCGTCTGCTGGCGTCTGAGACTATGAAATCAGCATAAGCCTTCATTATTCCTACCACAGCTGTTACAAAACACAATCCCTTTTCTATATTGCCAGACCCAAATTTGAAGCGACTGTTTCCCGAGCTATATTGAACGTTTAACTGCTTTCCCACATTCTACCTAATTTGCATATTTAAACTGTCAATCCAGCCATAGACATATCGAATGCATAGCTGAATGGTAAATTTCTGTTTGTCTATTCTTCCTTCTAGTGCAGCAGTTGAATACGGGCCTGAAAAACCTTCACGGGCCTGAATTTTCAGGCCCGGCCCGGCCCGGCCCGCTCCAGCTTAGGCCTGCCCCGGCCCGGGCCCGTTTTTCCAAATTTTTTGGCCAAAATTGTTGGCCAAAAAATAATGGTTCAAATTGCACAGAATTTTATTCGTCATCGCACATACATTTTTTAAGCGATTTCACGTTGCTCATACTTATTTTGAGCGATTAAGAACAGTCAGCGGTTCACGAGCGATTAAGAACAGTCAGCGGTTCATGAGCGATTAAGAACAGTCAGCGGTTCAGTTCTTGGTTGTATGTACGGAAAAATTCACGAACCAGTTTGTTGATTCAACGTGCAATTAATTAAAAAGAAGGGATACTTTCCAAATACTAAATATAACGATATAAATATAACTAAATTTCAGATGCTAATGTACAAATTCGAGCTAAAGATTTGTAAGATATGTAAGATTTGTTAGAAGAAACGCAAATAAGCTAAGTGCATACGCCAGTAACTGTGAAAAAGAAAGGAAATCAAGTAAGATCAAAATAAAAGACCAGCGATTATTAAAAATATTGAAAATAAATAAGAAAAGGTCTCTAAAACTTATGATTAATAATAATAGCAGCAACTTCGGCAGCGGGCATCCATTATTACCTATCATCGCTTAGTAGCCGATGCTCAAGGTTATCAAGTAGTTTGAATGGGCAATTTTGTCGTGGTCAATTGAAATGTTTGGCGCATTGTTGTTAAAAACTTCAATCTGTAACGGAAAGGAACCAAGGACCTAGTTCGTATTGGCAGTAGTTGTCAGCATTTGAGTCAGCCTTACAAATGAGATTCTGGCTTTTATGGCTTTGAAGACTTTTATGATAATTGAAGAGTAGTAGAACAGTACTGTATTAGCCAATTTTTCCGTTTGATTTGTTTTAGCCGTCACCTTTTCGACCCAATTTAGAGTATCCCTTCTGGTGGGGCCAGAAAGATATCATAATAACTGGAGTGTCTGAAAGATTGCCAGAAGCCGATAATATTCGAGAACTTTGGGATAATCTTATCGGCGGCGTTGATATGGTTACCGAGGATGATCGACGACGGGACCCTGGTACTTCTAATAGTTAAAAATTCTATTAGCTGTCTAATTAGTTTATTAGTAAATTCATTGTTTCAAAAATTTCATTAAGAAACGAGAGTAAACTTGAGCACCTACAGAAGAACCTACAGAAGAACTACAGTAACTGGCTCTGCAACATAGGGAGCAGTCAATAATACTTGCATTGCAACCAAGCATGTTAGTCTTGTAGCTTGTAATGCACCGACCATCTTCTTATCTTAGTGACTGCTCAGTGCCGATGCCATTTTGTTACTGTGCTGATTATTTCAGGCTACAACGATTTGCCAAAAAGAACTAAGGATTTACGAAAATTTGATACCGGCGCTTTCGGAGTTCATGCCACACAGGGCCATTAAATTCATCCTCAGCTTAGACTGCTGCTAGAAGTTGTCTATGAAGCCATCATTGATTCAGGTTGGAAAAATTAGGATAATCATCGACTTAAAATTTATGTAAAGAAAAATGAGATTCATGGACTTATTAGCACATCATTCTGTTCATTTATTCTTATTTATTCTGGTTTGTGCTATTTCAAAACTATCTAGCCAAGGTGCTCAACAGACATGTGCAGGAGGGGAGGTTTGGGGGGTGAACCGGCGGACTATAGACGCCGATTAACCAAATTTTTCCTTTTTTTGGCCAAAAAAGTGAACCCCAAACCCCCAGGCACATGTATAGTGCTCAATCGTAGAAATCATGGAAATAGTAAAAAATGACAGCCTAGACAATAACCTGATTTTTAGTTGCCGTTTTTTCGCCAAAAAGGCTACTATATACTGTATCTACTTATGTAATTTCTATAATTTATTTTATTTGTGTGCTTTAGGTCCAAGCTTTGGCGTGGATACAGCCTGTTCAAGTAGTTTGGTTTGCCATTGACTCCATGCGTAACGATCACTGCGATGCCGCAATTGTAGCCGGATATCATCTTACTCTCAATCCCAACTATGCTTCACAGTTTCTACGCTTAGGAATGCTGTCAAAGGACGGCTCCTGCAAATTGGAAATGAACCTTGAACCTTGACATGAACAGATTGTAGGCTATTTTGGCCCGCTTCAGCGGCATCTGAGTTGACCGGGGTGTGGTCTCAGCCCAGTGGGAGAAGAGGGCCACCTAATTAGCACTTTTCAAAATCCGCAAAGAGCCTTTATAGCTCATATTATGGGGACTCTCCGAGCTCCCACATGACTCACAGAGACGAACAGGAAACTGGACACCCTTATCACGCTCCGCCAACTGCTTCCAATAGTCCGCCATGAACAGATTGTAGGTTGTTTTGGCCAGCTTCAGCGGCACCTGAGTTGACCGGGGTGTGGTCTCAGCCCAGTGGGAGAAGAGGGCCACTTCCAGCTCTAGGGGACAATCGTTGAGCAACTGTTTCCGGACCTGCTGATAGAAGGTCTTGCACTGGTCAGCCGAGAAGGGTGGACAGGCCTGGGCAATCTGTTCCCAGTGGACAGCGGTCAGCTGGCGATAGCTGAGGTCGGCGCGCTGACCTCGACCCCACGCTGGTGCTGTGGAGATGGCGGTGATGCAGCACCACATTCCGGCGGTTGATCAGGAGGAGCGTAGAGCGCCTGCATGGCATCGCGCATGCGCAGATAGTCCTCGTGCACCATCACTCGCTCTTTCAGGCTGGGACCCGCTGCACTGTTGGAACAGGCTTCATCCCCGATATCCTCCCCATTCACCAGTAGATCAGGCACTTTATTGATCTGATTTTCATCCTAATCAGCTAGATCGATCGACTGGTCATCGATTGTGCTGAGAGTGGAATGCTGGCGGGAATCCTTCGTCGATACAAAATGACCAACTGATTTGGAGAATCGAAATTCACGGAAATAGAACTAAGGTAATATCTCAGAAATAAAAGATATACATCTTCAGAAACCCACGCAGCCGAATAATGTCAAAACTTATAAATCAGAGATAAATTCCACAAACAAAGCAACTGAAAATTAATGACATGCACATTTATATATGGCATATATATACGGTGGCGCACCCAGAGTTATCTGACAGGGGGGGCGGCCCCAAGTAGAAATTGTTTTTAAATTTTTTATTTTTGTTGAGAATTGTTGAAAAATTTGCCCTGATTGGCGCCGTTTTTTTGAGCCCTCGAATCGGCCGATACAAGAGTCGACATAGTCTCTATGAGCATGAGCTACCAAGAGTATAGATAAGAGTGTGGCAGCTGGCAGGCTCTCTGTCAGCTATAGGTAATATATATGTTCTGTTCGCTAACGGCTGACTCCCCCCACAAATGTGTATGCTCACTTCAAAGAAATCTTTCCATTCTAAAGCTCGCAACATTCACATTTAACCGATTGAGTAGTCTTTTTGAGCTCCAGTAGTGTTTTCGAGCTTCAGCATGCCAGCGTAGCGGCCAAATTTGTTTGAAGTGAATATTACAGGTTTGTGGGGAGGTCAGCCGTTAGCGAGCAGAGCATGTATCTAGAGCTGATAACAGAGCACCTGCCAGCTGTTACACTCTTATATATTATGTACTTTTGATAATACTTACACATTTCGAAACAGGCACTCCGCACGATTGTGGGCCGCAGACGGTAGCCCAGCCACCACGAACATGGGCAATTGTACAACTCTAGACAGTATTGCCCATTTTCAACTTCTTATTTCTATTTATTTTAGTTTGCTGCACTGGGCGGTTTCGTGCTGCTGTTTGGACTCTTTGCCTTCAACGGCGGCTCTCAGGCCAGCATCAGTAAAGAAGGCGATGGGGAATCCATTGCACAGGTTGTCTTTTACACAATCCTAAGCGGAGCCTTTGCTGTCTTCACCGCACTTTTGCTCGCCAAACTCAAGTATCAGAAATGGAGTCTCCTTATCACGCGAAGTGGTGCTTTGGCAGGAATGATAACTCATGGTTTGCTTTTTCAAATATTCAGTTTTATAACATTTGTGCTAATCTTGGCGTTATCAATAAGCTGGGTTCTTCACAGATTTGAAAATGATAAACTTGTCTAAAATTTTTACTGCTTTCTTCATATTAAATATTGAATTAATATTAAACTAAATTTAAAATAGATTTAAAAACTCAACAACTTAATGTTGTGAAAAGGTTTAAGTAGTTCTTAAATTTAACTCTATTCTGCAATTCTATTTTGTAAGTTGTGCAAATCTCCATTCTGTAAATTTCTACTCCGTTTTACGGTTCTGTTTTGCAAATAGATGTTATCAATGTTAACGATCCAGCAAACGAAGCCCAAGGCTCTTCGACAAAGAAGCGCTCCCGCCAGGATTCCACTCTCCGCACAATCGATGACCAGTCGATCGATCTAGCTGATCAGGATGAAAATCAGATCAATAAAGTGCCTGATCTACTGGTGAATGGGGAGGATATCGGGGATGAAGCCTGTACCAACAGTGCAGCGGGTCCCAGCCTGAAAGAGCGAGTGATGGCGCACGAGGACTATCTGCGCATGCGCGATGCCATGCAGGCGCTCTACGCTCCTCCTGATCAACCGCCGGAATGTGGTGCTGCATCACCGCCACCTCCACAGCACCAGCGTGGGGTCGAGGTCAGCGCGCCGACCTCAGCTATCGCCAGCTGACCGCTGTCCACTGGGAACAAATTGCCCAGGCCTGTCCACCCTTCTCGGCTGACCAGTGCAAGACCTTCTATCAGCAGGTCCGGAAACAGTTGCTCAACGATTGTCCCCTAGAGCTGGAGGTGGCCCTCTTCTCCCACTGGGCTGAGACCACACCCCGGTCAACTCAGGTGCCGCTGAAGCTGGCCAAAACAACCTACAATCTGTTCATGGCGGACTATTGGAAGCAGTTGGCGGAGCGTGATAAGGGTGTCCAGTTTCCGGTTCGTCTCTGTGAGTCATGTGGGAGCTCGGAGAGCCCCCATAATATGAGCTATAAAGGCACTTTGCGGATTTTGAAAAGTGCTAATTAGGCATAACTAATTATCGGGAAGGAATTAAGAGCTAATATTTACATTTTTGAAATTGTAGAAATGAAATAATGAAATAGATGAGTAGAAGAAAATGTGTGATTTTTTTGTTAAAGGTTTAACAAAAAATTACCCGGTGACAAAAGAAATCAGTGGCGGATCGGATCCCAGAGAGCAGCTAGCAACTTTTTCTTACCAGTTTTGGATAGAGCGCACTAAATAACGTATTTAGAACCCAAAACAGCTAACCTAGTGTTCCAGTTAGGGCAAGGCAACTGACCCCGCCGAAGTCTTAGTGGTTACCGATGGCCCCCAGCAGCCTCCAGTATGAAGTCTGGTGGCTCTAAAGTGCCGTTTTAAAGGCTAAACCGTTGTTTTTTTTCGTGTTCGTGAATGACTATAACTTATTTCCAGGCATTTTGGCAGAGAAACTTAGGACTTCGTATGTTGGTGGGGTATGACCCATGGTCACGTGACCCCTACCGGACCCTCCAGGTAGCAAATGGACAGTCCGAAGTGGCTACAAAGATTAGGGGGTTGTCTAGTGCGCAGAATCCAAATACGGTAATAGTTTTTAGGTAACCACTGGCTTCTGCATTCATGTTTACGGTCGGACGGCTCCGGACTGGATGGTTACCCAGGTTGGACTTCTAGGAGTGTCAGGTAACCTCAAGAACAACGGGTATAAGGGTTTTTTGGTGTCGCTGAGCTCGAATTTGGCGCTAGTTTTGCTTTAGCTGCTGTTCCGACTTCACTAACAAAATATGAAAGTGATTTTTTATTTGTTAAAACTAACAAAAAATCATCCACCCCAGGACGGCTCAGACTGGGAACTTCTATGTCTGTATCGATAGCGCCACAGTCAGGAGATGTCATATGCACAAAATGGGTTGCTTAGGGTTAGCGCCGCAGCCAGGACATGTCATATGCACAAAATGGATTGCTTAGGGTTTTCACTTAGTAAATAGCAGCCGAAATTCGAACTTCGGTCCGAACGTTTTTGAGATCACTTTTGGGTACCCTCACTTAAAGGTCTGCCCTAAACGCATGGAAAGGCCTAGGGGCTCAAACTCACAGGCTGTAATGTCGAGATCACCATGCAAAAAATTGGGTCTCTGCGACTTTCCTGTGAGTCAGGGTGAGGTGATATTTTTTGTTAAAGTTTCGGGTACTTTTTTTGTTAAGCTTGCTATATTTGTGCAAACTTGCACCACACACTTTGTCATTAATGGAAAATAAAATACTATATATCTGCCGATTCACATCCACAACCTTATTCTCCACAAGCCGGTCGGCGATATGGACCCAAATCCGACACACACAATTGACCCAGGTTCCCAGGTTTATATCACCCCGATGCAACAGCCGATTTCCGCCTTAGCTCTACTTAACCTCCGGCTGATAAAGATAAATCCGCAGATTTTACATCGAATCCGTGGTTAGAAAACCTAGTTGGCGACCGTCCGCCAAAAATCCACAGGTATAAACCTCGACCGGGCGCATATCTCCACTAACCATGGACAAGGCTTTAAAGCTTTGCTGATAGCGTAGAAGGCTGATACTTTTGAAGACATCAGCTGCCAGAACCGTACTGCGCAGCGATACCAGCTGGTGAACACTGGGGACTGGGGAGGCGGGAGGTAGGGGTGCAGCCTCCCACTTTTTGGGTTCCCCCCCACTCGACCTCTTCCCCCTCACTCGTTCCCTTCCCCAATTTTGTGATAGAACGAAATCTTGAAATGCACTCAATTCCCGGAATTCGCGAAAACGAATTTTCTGAATTTTATAAATTTTCTTCAATACCACACAATATGGGTCTCATTTGAAAACTCTTGATGGCCTGAACAACTTTTGTAAATAGAACTAATATTAACAATAGAAAATGCACAAAATTATCAGAATTCGGGAAAAACAGCGCTAGCTAGCAATTTCAGATATTGGTTCTATTACAAACGTTATTTAGCTCATCAAGAGCTTTCAAATAATGCCCATATTGTGGGGTATTGAAGAAAATGTTTAAAATGCGGAACTGAGTGCATTTTATAGAGTTCGTTCTATTATAACATCGTCCAGCTCATTAAGAGCTTTCGAGTGATACCCATGTTGTCGGTATTGGATAAAATTTTTAATGTCTGGAAATTTTGAAAATTGAGAATTTCGGAAATTGGGTGCATTTTTGTGAGAAGTTTGTAGGAGGAAAAATATGCAGTTGGACCAGCTAAATTCTCATGTGCGGTTTAGCAATTGGACAAAACAAACAAAAATCACCCATTTTTAAACGGTGTCATTCAAAAATTACAGCAGATATGAAGTAATTTCAACTTGATGCTCGTTGGAGATAGACCAAATAACATTTAATGTCAATAATTTGACTTCCGGACCAAACAGATACTGAAATAATAGCCCACGAAATCTCAGATTTCAAAGCTGGAAACAGAAATGGACCGGATATTCGATTGCTTTAATACCGTTAAAATGAAAGTAGCCTCACAAACATTCGTTGCCAAAAACGAACATTTTCTATCGAGAGTACCAGACCGGAGAAAACCATTTTTCCGAACCGGATACGAATATAGATCACGCACTTTTAGTCAAACCGGACAAAATTTTGTACACATATTAATTTTGACACGAGGAATCCAAAACTCCAATCGGCAAGATATTGTGTTATCGTTGGAATTTGCAGAGATAAAGTGCTACCAATTTATACGAAGTTGTTTTTGTAGTGTTACATTGCAACTCTAGGTCCAAAAGTTGAAATTTTTCAAAAAATCTAGCTTCAAATTTTGAACAAGTTTAAGTGTTAAAGTGTTAAAGAAAACTGTTAAGTTGATACCAGAGCAGTCCCGAAAATTAAACGATAACTTTTCTTTATTAGGCATTATATTTAAAAGTTTAAATATTTAATCAAATCTTCCTCTCATCGTGAGTATTGCATGATGTTATAGGTATTTGATATTGAATGCTAAATAAGTGATAAACAGTGTTTTCCACTCATTTCTGAGTAAGACATTAAATTCCTGCAAGTGTCGGATGGCTGCCTTAGCTAATAATGCTTTTTCCAGAAAGCTGGTCAGATAGATGAAGAGCTTCGACTCCTTTTTACATCCAGCAACATAGATGACAATTTTAAAACAACTCGCAACTTACACTGAAGTTAATTTAACAATACTTTAACAATACCTTCCACATTATAAATTTGGATATCTCGTTCACAACACGCTCTGCAACGTTTCAAATCACTCAAATTCCAATTGATTTCGATTGTACGATGTAGCAACAGCACCGAACCGATTTTTAAACCTGTGTTTTCTGCTTACTTTCAGATTTTGGATTGGAGAATCGATCGATGTATTGGTGGAATATTGTTTCACAAGTCACAAAACTATTTGAGAGAATTCTTGCCCTGTACTGTGTTATTGTTAAATTGATTGCAATAAAATAAACTTGAAGCAAACGTGCTGGATGTTTAGTAGTATTTGCTTGTTTATCAAATCCGCTCGTTAGAAATATTTACCGCCATCATAAAAGACTATAGCGGAAACTAACTGGAGTTTCCAGGTATAGAACGAATTTGCGCGCATTTGAAGAGTTAATCCAAGCCGCCAAGGAAGCTTCGACTATGTGGTAGACACACTGGCTGTATGCGATACCCATGATGCACTGACACCAGTCAACAAAAGTTGAGATGTAATCGGTAAATCGGTCTCAGTGCACTTCAGAACTACTGTAGAGAAGCGATACGTGAATCGATGCTCTGATACAAAGTCTCCAAAGGAAAAGAAAGCGTTCATCCCAATTCTCAATGAAAGAAACGAAAATTTATAGCAAAAAGCACTGATAACGACCTTACCACAGAGACTACCGAAATGAGGAAAACACTGTTTATCACTTATTTAGCATTCAATATCAAATACCTTATAACATCATGCAATTTCTACGATGAGTAGATTTGATTAAATATTTAAACTTTTAAATATAATGCCTAATAAAGAAAAGTTATCGTTTAATTTTCGGGACTGCTCTGGTATCAACTTAACAGTTTTCTTTAACACTTTAACACTTAAACTTGTTCAAAATTTGAAGCTAGATTTTTTGAAAAATTTCAACTTTTGGACCTAGAGTTGCAATGTAACACTACAAAAACAACTTCGTATAAATTGGTAGCACTTTATCTCTGCAAATTCCAACGATAACACAATATTTTGCGATTGGAGTTTTGGATTCCTCGTGTCAAAATTAATATGTGTACAAAATTTTGTCCGGTTTGGACTAAAAGTGCGTGATCTATATTCGTATCCGGTTCGGAAAAATGGTTTTTCCGGTCAGGTACTCGATAGAAAATGTTCGTTTTTGGCACAACGAATGTTTGTGAGGCTACTTTCATTTTAACGGTATTAAAGCAATCGAATATCCGGTCCATTTCCTGTTTCCAGCTTTGAAATCTGAGATTTCGTGGGCTATTATTTCAGTATCTGTTTGGTCCGGAAGTCAAATTATTGCATTAAATGTTATTTGGTCTATCCCCAACGAGCATCAAGTTGAAATTACTTCATATCTGCTGTAATTTTTGAATGACACCGTTTAAAAATGGGTGATTTTTGTTTGTTTTGTCCAATTGCTAAACCGCACATGAGAATTTAGCTGGTCCAACTGCATATTTTTCCTCCTACAAACTTCTCACAAAAATGCACCCAATTTCCGAAATTCTCAATTTTCAAAATTTCCAGACATTAAAAATTTTATCCAATACCGACAACATGGGTATCACTCGAAAGCTCTTAATGAGCTGGACGATGTTATAATAGAACGAACTCTATAAAATGCACTCAGTTCCGCATTTTAAACATTTTCTTCAATACCCCACAATATGGGCATTATTTGAAAGCTCTTGATGAGCTAAATAACGTTTGTAATAGAACCAATATCTGAAATTGCTAGCTAGCGCTGTTTTTCCCGAATTCTGATAATTTTGTGCATTTTCTATTGTTAATATTAGTTCTATTTACAAAAGTTGTTCAGGCCATCAAGAGTTTTCAAATGAGACCCATATTGTGTGGTATTGAAGAAAATTTATAAAATTCAGAAAATTCGTTTTCGCGAATTCCGGGAATTGAGTGCATTTCAAGATTTCGTTCTATCACAAAATTGGGGAAGGGAACGAGTGAGGGGAAGAGGTCGAGTGGGGGGGGGAACCCAAAAAAGTGGGAGGCTGCACCCCTACCTCCCGCCTCCCAGTCCCCAGTGTTCACCAGCTGGTATCGCTGCGCACGGTTCTGGCAGCTGATGTCTTCAAAAGTATCAGCTCTCTACGCTATCAGCAAAGCTTTAAAGCCTTGTCCATGGTTAGTGGAGATATGCGCCCGGTCGAGGTTTATACCTGTGGATTTTTGGCGGACGGTCGCCAACTAGGTTTTCTAACCACGGATTCGATGTAAAATCTGCGGATTTATCTTTATCAGCCGGAGGTTAAGTAGAGCTAAGGCGGAAATCGGCTGTTGCATCGGGGTGATATAAACCTGTTGGGAACTCCGGCCAATTGTGCGTTATCTATTCGGGTCCATATCTCAGCCAATCGGCTTGTGGAGAATAAGGCGGTGTAGCATGCAATTTTATGCAAGACATAGCATTTTATTTTCCACACGGACAAAGTGTGTGGCAAGTCATGCACAAATATAGCAAGCTTAACAAAAAGTACCCGAAACTTAAACAAAAATATCACCACCTTCCGACTCACAGGAAAAGTCGCAGAGACCAATTTTGCAGGTACGGCGATCTCGACATTACAGCCTGTGAGTTTGAGCCTCAGGCCTTTCCACGTGTGCGTTTAGGGCACCCTTAAGTGAGGGTACCCGCGCTAGATCTCAAAAACGTTCGGACCGAAGTTCGAATTTCGGCTGCTATTTACTAAGTTGAAAACCCTAAGCAATCCATCTACAGTGCATGTGACATGTCCTGAGCTGCGGCGCTAACTCCTAGAGCAACCCATTTTGAGCATATGACATCTCCTGACTGTGGCGCTATCGTTGACGGACTATACGGAAGTTCCCAGTCTGAGCCGTCCTGGGGTGGATTGATTTTTTGTTAGTTTTAACAAATAAAAAAATCACTTTCATATTTTAGTTAGTGAAGTCGAAACAGCAGCTAAAGCAAAACTAGCGCCAAATTCGAGCTCAGCGACACCAAAAAACCCTTATACCCGTTGTTCTTGAGGTTACCTGACACTCCTAGAAGTCCAACCTGGGTAACCATCCAGTCCGGAGCCGTCCGACCGTAAACATGAATGCAGAAGCCAGTGGTTACCTAAAAACTATTACCGTATTTGGATTCTGCGCACTAGACAACCCCTAATCTTTGTAGCCACTTCGGACTGTCCATTTGCTACCTGGAGGGTCCGGTAGGGGTCACGTGACCATAGGTCATACCCCTGCAACATACGAAGTCCTAAGTTTCTCTGCCAAAATGCCTGGAAATAAGTTATAGTCATTCACGAACACGAAAAAAAACAACGGTTTAGCCTTTAAAACGGCACTTTAGAGCCACCAGACTTCATACTGGAGGCTGCTGGGGGGCCATCGGTAACCACTAAGACTTCGGCAGGGTCAGTTGCCTTGCCTAACTGGAACACTAGGTTAGCTGTTTTGGGTTCTAAATACGTTATTTAGTGCACTCTATTCAAAACTGGTAAGAAAAAAGTTGCTAATAGCTGCTCTCTGGGATTCGATCCGCCACTGATTTCTTTTGTCACCGGGTAATTTTTTGTTAAACCTTTAACAAAAAAATCATCACATTTTTCTTCTACTCATCTATTTCATTATTTCATTTCTACAATTTCAAAAAAAAAATGCAAATATTAGCTCTCTAATTCCTTCCCGATAATTTCAGTTGGTGCCTAATTAGCACTTCTTCAAAATCTCGCAAAGTGCCTTTATAGCTCATATTATGGTGCTCTCCGAGCTCCCACATGACTCACAGAGACGAACCGGAACTGGACACCCTTATCACGCCCTCCGCCAACTGCTTCCAATAGTCCGCCATGAACAGATTGTAAGGTTGTTTTTGGCCAGCTTCAGCGGCACCTGAGTTGACCGGGGTGTGGTCTCAGCCTCAGTGGCAGAAGAGGGTCACCTCCAGCCGACCTGAGGACAATCGTTGAGCAACTGTTTCCGGACCTGCTGATAGAAGGTCTTGCACTGGTCCAGCCGAGAAGGGTGAACAGGCCTGGGCAATTTGTTCCCAGTGGACAGCGGTCAGCTGGCGATAGCTGAAGGTCAGCGCGCTGACCTCGAGCCCCACGCTGGTGCTGTGGAGGTGGCGGTGATGCAGCACCACATTCCGGCGGTTGATCAGGAGGAGCGTTGAGCGCCTGCATGGCATCGCGCATGCGCAGATAGTCCTCGTCGCCATCACACGCTCTGTCAGGCTGGAACCCGCTGCACTGTTGGTACAGGCTTCATCCCCGATATCCTCCCCATCTCACCAGTAGATCAGGCACTTTATTGATCTTGATTTTCATCCTGATCAGCTAGATCGATCGACTGGTCATCGATTGTGCGGAGAGTGGAATCCTGGCGGGAGCGCTTCTTTGTCCGAAGAGCCTTTGGGCTTCGTTTGCCTGGATCCAGTTAACAGATTGATAACATCTATTTGCAAAACAGAACCGTAAAACGGAGTAGAAATTTACAGAATGGGAGATTTGCACAACTTACAAAATAGAATTGCAGAATAGAGTTCAATTTAAGAACTACGTAAACCTTTTCACAACATTAAGTTGTTGAGTTTTTAAATCTATTTTGAAATTTAGTTTAATATTCATTCAATATTTAATATGAAGAAAAGCAGTAAAAATTGTGGACAAGTTTATCATTTTCAAATCTGTGAAGAACCCAGCTTATTGATAACGCCAAGATTGTTAACAATGTTAGTAAACTGAATATTTGAAAAAGCAAACCATGAGTTACTTCCCATTCCTGCCAAAGCACCACGCGAGTGATGTAAGGAGACTCCATTTCTGATGTACTTGTGTTTGGCGAGCAAAAGTTTTATAGTGAAGACAGCAAAGGCTCCGCTTAGGATTGTGTAAAGACAACCTCAGCAATGGATTCCCCATCGCCTTTTTACTGATGCTGGCTCGAGAGCCGCCGTTTAGGCAGTGAGAAAAAACAGCAGCACCGAACCGCCCAGTGCAGCAAACTAAAATAAATAGAAATAAGAAGTTGAAAATGGGCAATACCGTCTAGAGTTGTACAATTGACCATGTTCGTGGTGGCTGGGCTACCGCTTTTTTCCACAATCGTGCGGAGTGCCTGTTTCGAAATGTCAAGTATTATCAAAAGTACCATTGGATATAAGAGTGTAACAGCCGGCAGGTGCTCTGTTATCAGCCCTAGATATTAAAGCGAGATTGGCTAACGGTTGACCTCCCCACAAACCTGTAATATTCACTTCAAACAAATTTGGCCGCTACGCTGGCATGCTGAAGCTCGAAAACACTACTGGAGCTCAAAAAGACTACTCAATCGGTTAAATGTGAATGTTGCGAGTTTTAGAATGGAAAGATTTTTGAAGTGAGCATACACATTTGTGGGGGAGTCAGCCGTTAGCGAACAGAACATATATATTGTCTATAGCGAGACGAGAGCTCTCGCCAGCTGCCACATCCTTATCTATACTCTTGGTAGCTCATGCTCATAGAGACTATTGCAGACTCTTGTATCGGCCGACTCGAGGAGCTCGCAACGGCGCCAATTCAGTACGCTTTATTCTCACAAATCACTCAACAAAATAAAAAATTTAAAAACAATTTATACTTGGGGCCGCCCCCCTGTCAGATGCCAACTCTTGGTGCGCCACCGTATATATATGCCATATATAAATGTGCATGTCATTAATTTTCAGTTGCTTTGTTTGTGGAATTTAGCCCCTGATTATAAGTTTTGACATTTCATTCAACTGTGTGGGTTTCCGAAGATGTGGCACCTTTTATTCTGAGATATGCCACCTTAGTTCCCATTCGTGAATTTCGATTCTCCAAATCGTTGGTCATTTTGTATCGACGAAGGATTCCCGCCAGCATTCCACTTCTTCAGCACAATCGATGACCAGTCGATCGATCTAGCTGATTAGATTGTGCAAATCAGATCAATGTGCCTGATCTACTGGTATCGAGGATATCAGGATGAAGCCTGTTCAACAGTGCCGGGTCCCAGCCCTGGAGATCAGAATGGTGCACGAGGATCTATCTGCACATGCGCGATGCCATGCAGGCGCTCTACGCTCATCTGATCAACCGCCGGAATGTGGTGCTGCATCACCGCCATCTCCACAGCACCAGCGCGTGGGAGTCGAGGTCAGCGCGCCGACCTCAGCTATCGCCAGCTGACCGCTGTCCACGGGAACAGATTGCCCAGGCCTGTCCACCCTTCTGGCTGACCAGTGCAAGACCTTTTCTATCAGCAGGTCCGGAACAGTTCTCAACGATGTCCCCTAGAGCTGGGAAGTGGCCCTCTTTTCCCACTGGGCTGAGACCACACCCCGGTCAACTCAGGGTACCGCTGAAGCTGGCCAAAACAACCTACAATCTGTTCATGGCGGACTGTGGAAGCAGTTGGCGGAGCGTGATAAGGGTGTCCAGTTTCCTGTTCGTCTCTGTGAGTCATGTGGGAGCTCGGAGAGTCCCCATAATATGAGCTATAAAGGCTCTTTGCGGATTTTGAAAAGTGCTAATTAGGTGGCCCTCTTCTCCCACTGGGCTGAGACCACACCCCGGTCAACTCAGATGCCGCTGAAGCGGGCCAAAATAGCCTACAATCTGTTCATGTCAAGGTTCAAGGTTCATTCCAATTTGCAGAGCCGTCCTTTGACAGCATTCCTAAGCGTAGAAACTGTGAAGCATAGTTGGGATTGAGAGTAAGATGATATCCGGCTACAATTGCGGCATCGCAGTGATCGTTACGCATGGAGTCAATGGCAAACCAAACTACTTGAACAGGCTGTATCACGCCAAAGCTTGGACCCTAAAGCACACAAATAAAATAAATTATAGAAATTACATAAGTAGATACAGTATATAGTAGCCTTTTTGGCGAAAAAACGGCAACTAAAAAATCAGGTTATTGTCTAGGCTGTCATTTTTTACTATTTCCATGATTTCTACGATTGAGCACTATACATGCCTGGGGGTTTGGGGTTCACTTTTTTGGCCAAAAAAGGAAAAAATTTGGTTAATCGGCGTCTATAGTCCGCCGGTTCACCCCCCAAACCTCCCCTCCTGCACATGTCTGTTGAGCACCTTGGCTAGATAGTTTTTGAAATAGCACAAACCAGAATAAATAAGAATAAATGAACAGAATGATGTGCTAATAAGTCCATGAATCTCATTTTTCTTTACATAAATTTAAATTGATTATCCTAATTTTTCCAACCTGAATCATATGATGGCTTCATAGACAACTTCTAGCAGCAGTCTAAGCTGAGGGACGCAATTCTAATGGCCCTGTGTGGCATGAACTCCGAAAGCGCCGGTATCAAATTTTCGTAAATCCCTTAGTGTCTTTTTGGCAAATCGTTGTAGCCTGAGGCCAATCAGCACAGTAACAAAATGGCATCGGCACTGAGCAGTCACTAAGATAAGAAGATGGTCGGTGCATTACAAGCTACAAGACTAACATGCTTGGTTGCAATGCAAGTGCTTACTGACTCGCTCCCCATGTTGCAGAGCCAGTTACTGTAGTTCTTCTGTAGGTTCTTCTGTAGGTGCTCAAGTTTACTCTCGAGCAATACGTAACTGAACGAAGT
>JASAND010002453.1:0-19284 GCA_030248195.1 Trissonchulus latispiculum
TGCTTTGTTTGTTTGGTTTGTCTTGGGGGCGGGGAAGACTATCTTACTTCTAGGCTAAAATTTGTGGTGGGGGGCATATTTTTGACAAATTTTTTTGCAAGTTTTTAGTTATTTTTGGGTATTTTTGTATATGTGTTTTTAGATTAAAATAGCGAAATTTCGTTAAAAGTTAGGCGAAGCCGGAAAATTTTTTCGAAAATTTAGGGTAACAATGGTGAAATTTGGCAATTTTTCGACTTGTGGGAGATGTCGAAATTTATGGGGGGCTCCTCGAATGAGGACCCCCAGTAGAAGTAAGCCATGGAGACCGAAATCGCCCGTCCTACCTATATTTTAAAACGCTAGCTAATTTTCTGGTCTTACAGAATATCGGATATTGTTCCTCCGTGCTTGCTAAGAAGTAGCCTCTAGCAGAGGTCTTCTAGTTTCGATAATTAGTTGGGTTTTGCTGTTTTTTCCTTAGCTACTCATATATGTAGCTGAAAAATAACTGAAATTGATAGAATACATACTCTACTTTTGTTGCTGTGTTTTTTTGCAAAATTTTGTCTGTCTGTTTTAGTTGTGAGATGGTTGATGAATTTTGAATCTCCACTGCTGGTACTAAGTCAGGTGCGCTCCGAGACTCACACTCCCCACAAGGTTGTGCTCAGAAAGAGGTATGCAACTATAGCTTTCTTCTGTTGTCTTTTTGTCTTTCCTGTGCCTATGCAGCCATCGTGTGTCGTCGGTGTTACATACATGTTACGATTATTTTGCTATCTTTGTTCAACTTTAGCGTCAAAAATGGAAGACACTTGAGAAACTATAATTAAGCATTTAATAGTGTCTATAATTTAATCGGGGGGGGGGAAGATTTTTTGCACAAATGAGCTAAAAATGGTATTTTTTGGCGTATTTTGCATGGCGAAACACAAAAAGTTCTCAAAAATGCCAGGATTTAAGGTAAAAATAGCCATTTGTATGAAAAAAACTCCGGCGAAGCCGGAAACTTTTTGAACATTTGACCATTTTTGGGGGGACCAAAATCCCGGTGGGGGGGCGCCCCCCCCCTGTAAAAAAATACCCTGTTAATTGACATTTCATTGCTATTTTTGTTTAGCTATTGGCATACATCCTACGAATCGGTACTCCTAAATGACCGTATTGCCTGCAGATTCCTTTATGCCCAGGTATTCAGTGCATAATTTTAAATTTTACTTTTTGTCGAACTGGAAACTGTTTGTTTTAAGTGCAAAAATAAGCTAGCCCCCCTCCCTTCCCGAGTAACCTCAGATAAAGGCCCGACTCTTTTCTGTTTGATTGTGTGTCCGTTTGATTTTTCTTTGTAAATTTTGTTGTTCACCACTGCTTAAGCCTTATTATGACTAGCTGAACTAATGACAGCCTTCAAGCTAGGCTAATTGCAAATTAGATTGGTAAATGCGTTTGTGCCTATTATAAACATAATTATGTTGCTGATTTGCTGTTTTTGTTATTTTTTTCCTAGTGTTTATCTGATGTTGAAAATGGCCATATTGAGGTGTCAGATGCAGTCAGACAGCGTCTAGAATATCTCGGAAATCAGGGCTCTTTTAGAGAGGTATATACTTAACATATTATGTAATTTTTTCGGTATATATTCACTTTTATTGCTTGTCTTTCTGTCTTTTTAATTAGCTTTAAAAGTCAATTAATGTCTGCCCCTGAACTAATTAATTATGTATCATGAATGTAATTTTAATTTAATTTAATGTACGTATTTTATTTAAATAGTTGTCTGTTGCAGGACTTTTCTAAGCTTTTCTTTATTTTTCTTTATTTAGTTTTTATTTCTAGTATGTGAAGTTGTGTCAGATTCAGGGCAACTATGGCTGTCTGATGTTCGATTCTTGCCGGTCCGATTTTCCCCTGCCCGGGACCAGCATCTTGCCCATGGCCGTCAATAAACACATCGTGTTTCGATACATTAATGATATTGTAAGAACTTTCTTTTGTTCTTGTTTAATACGCACTTCTCCACCCAAGAATTGATACTTTTAATTTGATCTAATTTAATTTGAGGTTTTTGTTTTTTTTTGAGGACGGAGGGGGGGGAAGTAGAATTATCTTACGGTGGTGGTATCCTTTTGTGCAGTGCTTTTGTGGTGATTTCTTTGAAACGCTATAACTTTCGCAATTTTGGGAGTTGCAAAGAGCTTTATACATCGTTTTAAAGCTTATTATCGGTACATTCACATGAGCTTACAGAACTGGCAAAATTAGCAAAAAAATAGCAGAAATTTTGTGACAAGCTGATATCTAACAGGATGAATATAGACCAAACGTTTTTGAACATCGGTTTCTCGAAACTGAAGAATCGGTCAAAAGTTCTTTTTGTGCCACGATATGAAGGACATATGGGCCGAGGGACGTTTTTTGGATTTGGCTCAGCAGGTCTTAACGTTCGAAAAAATCGGCCAAATGCGCAGTAACACGAAATTTCGCAACTTCGCATTGAGTTTTCTTGCTACTCAATATGTTTTAGCCCAAACCAAGAAAAACGTCCCTCCGCAGAAGTACGAATTTCGATTCGGTCGAAAATCTCCGGAATCCGTCGAGTAGTTTTTGAGAAATCGATGTTCGAAACAAAATAATAGCAGTTTTGCCAAAATGGTTTTTCGGCCAAATCTCTAGCTGAAAGCAATAAAGTCCGGCTAATAGGCATTCATAAAATGTGCATTTGGACGATGTATCGATTGAGTATAACTAAGCCCATTTTGTCCTTAACATGTGGCAGTAATTTTGAAAAAACTGATTTCCTCGAAAATGGCCATTTTTTGACCCTAAAAACAGTTTTTTGCTTTTACTGACTTAACCACTGGAGATAGCTCAAAGGTTGTATGAGCAAAAATGTTCATTTTCGAGTCCTCTTTCCAGCCATACCAACCAATCCCGTGTCTTGTCTACCTACTGGGAGCTTAAGGCCAAAAACCAAAACTTTCTTATCTTTTGGCCTAAGACTACGGGACTGGTCTTAAAATGTTAAGGAGCACGGAAATAGCTTATTTCGTAAGTTTTAGCCCTTTTCGTAAAGGATTAAAGCCGTAGGAGTCACAAATACCCGAAAGGAAACCAGCACCTTAATTAGCGTTAAATCTTGTAGAAGTTTTTGTCTGCGATTTGGAATGTTAACAAAATTTTTGTACCTATTTTAATCTGTAGAAATCTTGGCCAATTACACGCTGGCAAGTTTGCACAATTTGACTATGACAATAATCCTAATATGTAGACTTTTTAATTAGTACATATTTATTTATTTTCTGACTTCTATTCGGCATCCCGGCATATGTTTACGTTAATCTTTGTTTTTGTTGATGTTTATGTTTGTTGCAGGGTCAGGCTACCTCCAGTGCATTTGCAATAACCAAGATGCGCTCCTGGCGTCTGATTAATAGGGTGAGACTAATGTAGCCGGAGCTTTGTGTGTGTATCTGTATAAAAAAATTTTGAGGAAGGGGGGGGGCTCTAGCTTTGTATTTTGCCAGCTTTTTTTAAGAAATAATGATGAGCTTGCTGAGCTTTTGATTGTGTGTTATTTTGGTTTTTGTTCAGGGTAATGGAGAGTTTTGGCTCAGTTTTGAGTATTATATGGCCCGAAGGCACTTTGAATGGATTACACTGGAATCTGAGCAGGTACGTACATACGTACGTAACATGCCCGGGGATTTTCTAGGCAAAAATAAGTGGGGGGGGGCGGATAATGGGCTAAAAATGCTAAAAATACAGTTGTTTAGACAGCCTGTTTTCCACATAATATACTGCTATAACCAAGCTTAAAAGTGCTCAAAAATGAAGTTTTAATTAACACCAAAAATGACGATTCGTGACCAAAAATTTCCGGCGAAGCCGGAAATGTTTTGAAAGTTTTGGCCAAATTCCTAAAAAATTTGGCATTTTCTGGGCACCTTTAGGGTGAGTGGGAGGGGGGGGAAGCTGAAAAAAAGGGGGGGGGGGACGAGTGTGGGGGGAACCCAAAAGGTGGGGGGCCCCCACACCCCCAGTTACAAAACCCCAGTTGTTAGCATACGTACGGCGCAGATCAAGTTGAAATTTGATGAACCTTACCTTTCGGAAGTAACTTCTTTCAGCTTTCTAGCACCGTCTACCCTCCTCGTCAAAGTTCTGCATAATATAAAGTTGTATTTTTGCCATTGATTTGGTTTGTGTAATATTTTTCCGTAGCGAAGCGTCATGCATAGAGTTAACTTTTTAGGTTCTTTTATGTAGTTCTGTGCACGCACACATTGTGAAATTTTCTCAAGTTAATTTTAATTTCCAATAATATATAATAGTTGTAGATTTCGTTGGAGAGCTGTGATACGTATCATAGGGGTCGCGGTAGCGACCCCTATAATATGAGTGAAAATGTTCGAATGACCGTGTAAAACAAGGCTGCTACACGGAAGAACTCTGCCTCACGACCCTAACCCTACTTTCCTCGGAATCACATTTGACTGGAAGCTGAATTTTGGCCAGCACATACGAGGACTGAAAGACCGATGCCGGTCCAGACTGGCTGTGCTGGGAGCTGTCAGTCACAGAAGCTGGGGTCCCTGTAAGGAAGACCTAAGGACTCTCTACATCTCCTACATCAGAGCCCTACTGGAATACGGAATGGGCTCATGGTATTCGTCTACTCCTAGCAGCTGGCGCGAGAAGCTGGAGTGCATCCAGAACTCTGCCGCCAGACGGATCACCGGCTGTCTTCAGTCCACACCAACCCAATATCTCAATCTGGAAGCGAACCTGCCACAGCTGAACCTGAGAGCCGAAGAACTGACTGCCATAAACTACCAAAAGGCCATCCGACTCCCTGCTGACAATCCAAGAAGGAATTCAACGAATGCAGATGTCCGTCAAAGGCTGAAAACCCAAGGCTCTTGGAGAGTCGAGGGAAGACAGCTGGCAGAACGCTACGGCCTAAATGACATGCATCCAGAAATGCTGGTTCTCCCTGGAACAGCCGGACCCTACATCCGCGATGCTAATGTCCGGTTCAACGACAAGCTAATCCGGGATTGTTGCCCCAAGAACAGCTGGATCCCTGAGGAACTGAAAGCCAATGCCATAGAAACACTAAGCCAACTGCCTACCCCCAAAATCACCATCTGGACAGATGGTTCAGTCCAGGATTCCTTCAGAAATGGCGGCAGCGGGGCTGTCATAACCGACAGCAAAGGAAGCACCCTGGCAACCACTCGTCATCCTGCTGGACTGTTCTGCTCTAGCTATAGGGCAGAAATGGTAGCCATCCACCAGGGACTGCTCTGGGCTAAGCAAAATCTTACAGGCGGCGGCACAATTCATCTCTGTACGGACTCACAGTCAGCCATTCGCTCTTTGCGAGCTGGCCCACTCACCCAGCACCTTCGCATCGCCTCACAGATCTGGACACTCATCAAAGATCTTAGCGACAGCGGGCACTTCCTAATCTTTCAGTGGGTGCCCAGTCACGTCGGCCTTCGGGGCAATGATCTGGCGGACAGTGCTGCTAAGGAAGCCTCCACCCACCCTCAAACCGGTGTCCCTACAGATTTCACTACTGCAAAGGCCGCCGTCAAGCGGTCTGTCAGGGAAAAGCGTCTAAATCAATCCCGGATGGCCGACACTGAACAAATCTTTGTCGGTGCTAAACCAGTTGACCCCCATTTAGAGACAGGCCTTACGCGACGGGAACGAGTCATTCTGTCGCAACTCCGCTGCAAGGGCCATTCCCTCCTACTCCGGGCCTACCGGCATCGTATAGGCCTGGCCGACTCTCCTAATTGTCCCAACTGCCCTGACCTAGAAGAAACCTTGTCCCATCTCTTGCTCCACTGCCCCTCAAAACAGACTGCAAGGGAACGCTGGTTCGGCCCCGGCCCGTCACTGGAAGTCCTCTCGGGGTGCCCTCCCAAGGTGATAGGGTTTCTCCGGGATGTGGGTCGGCTTTAGCCGATCCAGTCATATTGAGATTCATCTCAGAAGACCCAGGAAGAAAGAAAGAAGAAGAAGAACAAGGCTGCGCAGAAGCTGCGCAGATCCTGCGCAGATTATGTGCGCAAAAAATTGTACGTGTCGAGTTTAGTATGTTCCTGAAGTTTCATCCCCGTACCACTTTCCGTTAAAAAGTTATGCCAAAAATCGCTTACGAGAGTGATGTTATTTTCCAGTTTCTCGCATTTGATGTCTCATAAGGGGGTTTTGTAGCTTGAATAACTACAGATAGAAAAATTTTTGCCTATGAAACCCATATATATTCTTGTAGTACAAATCAAAAATAAGAAAATAACCTAGTTCTTATGCCTCCCAGACCCGGAAAAAATTTTTGGCTGGGGGCCAAAGTCGGCCAAAACGCTAAAATGGCCAAAAAGTATGCTTCAAAGGCGCCTTAATAAGTCAGATTGGGCTATATGTGGGGTAATACTGACTATATGGTTAAACCGTACACATATCGGGGTCGTTCAAATGCTATATGATTTTCCGTTTGTGCGTAATTTTCGTACTGACGGCAAAGTTAAAATTTTAAATGAACTCCGAACTTAATTTTTTCGCCATTTTGCTCATGGGTGGCTCAAATTTTGTATAGTTAATGTCTGCATTTTTTTTTTTTTTTTTTTTTTTTTTTTTTTTTTTTTTTTTTTTTTTTTTTTTTTTTTTTTTTTTTTTTTTTTTTTTTTTTTTTTTTTGAGCAAAATCGGCCGAGCCGTTTTTGAGATATGGCAGATTGAATTTTCCAATGCACGTTTTTCTCTCCATTTCCCCCCCCCCCTAGAGGTCGGAGGTCTTAGATTTCCTATACCATATGGGGGTTTTTTTGAACAACTTTTTCCCCATTTTTGGGGAAATGAGTATGGAGTAGGTAGGGCCCCCCATAGGTCTGTGTACATAGCAGGATTTCGATTTTTTCGAAGATAGTTTTTTTCAAAAATGGTCAATCCTTCTGTTCGGGTCTTCTTGAACTGGGGCAGGCCGACGGGTCTGAGGTTGTTTGTGGAGCATTGCCCCATGACCCTTATCTGGATGGGCTATATGAATTTTGGATCTGGCCCCTGTAATTTTCTGGCCGGGGGTCACTAGTTAACGTGTAAAAGGGGGGGTCTGGGCCTACGGAGTAGGCAGCCTTATACATAAGAGCTGCTGGGCTGAGGTTTCGTATTCGAATAGGAACCCCTATATGGTGAATCTAAAGGGCCCATTAGTTTCGCTGTAGGACTTATCCATGTGGCTGGGGGGCACCCTGATGGTGGTGGGCCCTACCGTGACGCAACTCCAACTTTAACCTCTTCTACACAGATATCTACAGTGAGCAGGTCTCTCTTATTTGGGGTTTGGGGTGGGGTGCGGGGGCGCTACAGCATAGACTATAGTAGGTTTCGCCCGGACCCCTGTGGCGCCCTGGCCAGGGGTCCGGACCGTGGACCGTGCCCAAAATGGCCAAAAATCGATTTTTCTGAAAGTGGCCAAGATTGGTATCAAATGAAAGCCCTTGGTGAGGCGAACATTTTTTGTCATTGGAGGACCACTCCCAAGTGGCCCCAGTGGCCTGTGGCGCCCTGACCAGGGTCCGGACAGGTCCAAAATGGCCAAAAATCGATTTTTCCAAAAGTGGCCAAGTTTGGTATCAAATGAAAGCCCGTGGCGAGGCGAACATTTTTTGTCATTGGAAGACCCCTCCAAAGTGGTCCCAGCGGCCTGTGGCGCCCTGGCCAGGGTCCGGACCGGTCCAAAATGGCCAAAAATCGATTTTTCCAAAAGTGTTCAAGTTTGGTATCAAATGAAAGCCCGTGGCGAGGCGAACATTTTTTGTCATTGGAGGACCCCTCCAAAGTGGACCCAGCGGCCTGTGGCGCCCTGGCCAGGGTCCGGACTGGTCAAAAATCGATTTTTTAAAAATTTCCAACTTTGGTATCAAATGAAAGCCCTTGGTGAGGGGAACATTTTTTCTCATTGGAGGACCCCTCCAAAGTGGTCCCAGCGGCCTGTGGCGCCCTGGCCAGGGTCCGGACTGGTCAAAAATCGATTTTTTAAAAGTTTGGTATCAAATGAAAGCCCTTGTTGAGGTAAACATTTTTTGTCATTGGAGGACCCCTCCAAAGTGGACCCAGCGGCCTGCGGCGCCCTGGCCAGGATCCGGACTGGTCAAAAATCGATTTTTTAAAAAATTTCCAAGTTTGGTATCAAATGAAAGCCCTTGGTGAGGGGAACATTTTTTGTCATTGGAGGACCCCTCCAAAGTGGTCCCAGCGGTCTGTGGCGCCCTGACCAGGGGTCCGGACCGGGGACCGGGCCCAAAATGGCCAAAAATCGATTTTTCCAAAAGTGGCCAAGTTTGGTATCAAATGAAAGCCCTTGGTGGGGCGAACATTTTTTGTCATTGGAGGACCCCTCCAAAGTGGTCCCAGCGGTCTGTGGCGTCCTGAGCAGGGTCCGAGCCGTGGCGCCTTGAGCAGGATTTTGACAATCTAAAGTGAAAATGTAAGAGGAAGAAGGAAAGAATCAAATGGCCTCTCGACTCCTATTAGCATCTGTGTCTCTAGACATGTAAAGGATGGATACCTGATGCGGCAGAGTGGAAAAATGCTTGATGTGCAAAATTATCGTTACTTACGCAGGAATGTGGTAGATTTATGGTGGGTTAGCTGCAACTGTAACATTTAACTAATTTCAGCTCTCAGTAGCTCTTCAACTCACCTATAAATCAATCGTTGTCCTGCGTTTGTTTCGATAATTTTGACAATCAAAAGTGATAACGTAATAGGAAGAAGGAGAGACGGAAAAATATTTACGTGCGTGGTACAGTGAATTTGTGTTTTTGTTGCTGTTTCAGAGAGCTGTTGGCAGATGTAACAACGGCAGTTTCTTATGGCAGCGTAAACGGAATACATGAGAGGATTTGATTTGCGTAAACGGTATTAGGGTGAAATTGGGTGAAATTAGTTTGGACTTAGGTGGACTGAACAGGTGAGGTGCCAGTCGGATGGATAGAGGTTTGGCTAATTTTTTAATTTAATTAGTTACTTTTTAGGATTTGAAGAGTAAGTAAAGTAAGGTTGAATTTGGGGGAAGTGAAATATTTCCGAGGGATGGAGGAATTGAAAGGGATTGTTTCGTAGTGGTAAACTTGGGGATCACTTCTCACTCCGTCCCACTTACCCTTTGCGCGTTACACAGTGATTGCTTCCAACGACCCATTGGTGGAACGAGCATATGTGTGCTTGAAGCTGGGCTTTGTGTGGCGGGCGGGTGGTGAACCGGCGACCGAAGGTCGCAAAAAATTGGCTGCAGGCAGCTTGGGGGGAGAACCCCCTTTTCAGCTCAAGCACATGTGTGAGTTCCACCTATGCGTCAGTCAAAATTCTCGAAACGAACGCAACATTATCTATTTTCTGTTGCAGATATTATATATATATATATATATTGAGAAATCTGCGAAGAGCGCTTTGAACGTATTCTGCTGGATTCATTTAGGATCAGAGACTAATAATAATAACTGTAAAAGGCAGGTAGGTTTTTGGTTAGCATGTAGATAATGCGTTTATGCGTAGTAACAGTGTTTATAGTTTTCTGTTAATGAAAGCAATTACAACGGTAGTGGTGGATAGCTTTCAGCTTTGCTTTATGGTAAAATAAAGCTATTTTTATGAAACAGTTTTAAAAAATGTAGCTTGTTCTAATGCTGGTCCGACTTAGTCACTAAGTGAATGTTCATTGTATTTATATTCATGTATCATATATACATATTTGCATACATCTTGATTTTAGATTTGGCTGCAGTCGACGTAGTTTAGTTGGTGTAACGGGAGTCCTGGAAGCTGTCGGAGGATAATATTTACGCCGAGCGTAAGTGCGATAAATTTTTTATACTTTATATAATATTACTCTGCCGTGTGATGAAAGAGTTAACCATTTAGTCTGGGTTTGTCCGTTAAACCAAACCATTTGTTTCATGGTTGCGGGATTGGGTTTAGTTGAGGGGTATGAGTCGTTGAGGGGATATAAGTTGTAGGTGAAAAGACTTTAGGTGAAAAGGTGCCAAAAAACCTCGTTTGTTCTGTTGAATTAATTTTGGCTTTTGAATAAGTAAATTGATTAGCTTACCACAAAGACAAAACTTTAGTTTGCAATTGAAGATTCAGATTGTCACCAAGAGGGGATCCTTGACTTGGGAAAATTGTTATGAAGGGTAATATTCGTGGGAAGATGGTGGATGTTTTAGGGGATTGGTAGTTTAATAAGTCCAGTATACTGAAGCCGGAGAATACGAAATTTCATGATTTTATTTCAAATATCCGACTTAGATTTGCATCTAGTTTGCTTTCTAAAAATTGTCAAATTGTCTAGAATATCATCGGCCGGAGAATACGATATGTAGCATGGTTATTTTTTCTGTGCTATCAAGTACCGATTTAAAGCAGTTTGTTTTACCGAACTAATATATCACGTTGTTAGTCTGAGTTGAAATTTCATGATTCTATTTCAAATCTAGTTTACGTACTAAAAATAGTCAAATTGTCTACAATATTAACTAATTTATTCCGGGTCTGTCCTTCTCTCGGGCGCTATGACTCGACGAAAAGGTCACGTAGACAAAGCTCAGACCAGAAAGCGGAGGGAAAGGAGGAGGGTGCAGGACTCGTTTACTGAAATAGGTCCCAATGTGGGAGTGGGTGGAGAGTCGTTGTCGGTCGGGTCCAATTTGGTGGTGTCCGGTGTTTCGGGAGAAACTGTGTCTGGTGAAAGCGGGTCCAATTTGGCGGAGTCCGGTGGTTCGTCGGTTGGGTTGCCTGGTGGCAATGGTACCAATTTAGTACTACTACTACTATTATATATATATATATATACTACTATTTACACTACTACCGACGAAGGACAGAAGGTTAGGGTTGATGCATGCAAACTGTTTACGATCGTGCCGGTGGTAAAGCTTCCGTGTCTAGTCTGTCTTTAGTCTAAGCGAAACTGCTACAAATGCTATTTGATTAACTTTTACTTAAATAGACTGCTGTCTCTGCTAGTTGTACTGGCTTGGTATTCATTTCAGGGAAAATGTAACTCTGGAAGTGCTACTAAAAGTAGTCGACTTCTTAACGACAGCGGCGATGATGCTTTAATTCTGAGCATAAATTTGATGGACCAGGACGAAGAAGTTGAGAAGGTAAACAACGACGCGTTTCATTGGTTTAGTATTGCGGTGTTTAGGGGGTTTTATTAAGGAAAGTGTTCCCTGAACAACGTTGCTTGCTTATTGCGAGTAAGGTGTTATTATTGCGGATTGTAGGGGTCCAGAAAATATAGATACATCGGCGAAAACAAATGAGGGGGCAGACTTGATTGGGTTTTGATTTATTTAGTGAACTGCTAGTGAAATTGAAACTGAAACTTTAATTGCAGTCAGGGGACTTAGAATACTAGCACATTGCGTGGTTTTTTAGGCTGTTCAGGAGAACAGTGGCGTGAATGAAGACGTTCTGACTCAGATAAAGGACATAGGAAAAAAGCGGAAACGAATTATTTCGGTAACACCTGGGTTTCTGGCGGGAGCGAATATTTTGTGCGCCAAACTGGATCGACTTTAAAGTTAATTTGATAGTGACAAGAGTACATCAAATATCAATGAGCCGGTAGGCACATTCTGTGGTATCAGCATAGCTATGTAAAGTGTCGTCCGATGTCGAAGACAAAAAACAATTCTTTGTGTAGTGTGTATTCATTTTGTTTGGTTATAGAGTGGGGAGGAATCGGACGGCGATAATGTCAAGGGCGATGGAGAGTGTACTGGTTTGGAAAAGTTGGAACACCACGCGTCAGAAAAGGTCAGTATAGGTATAATTTTGGATAACTGCAACGGCATTATGCTGTTTGACACAGATGCTTGATGTAGTCATTGAATAGTTTCAACTCAGTTAAATGAAAGTTTAAATACGCAAGCTATATGTTTTATTGTTGTAGGTGCCTGCTGGTGGAGGGAAAACTGAAAGAGTCGTTAAAAAGTTGGATTTTAGTGATCCCTCAATGGAGGAAAGCGGGGATGAGGAGGAGGTCCGTTAAAGTGGTTTTCAAATTATAGGAAACGAAAAAGGCTGATTTTCAATTTATAAGTCTGTAAGCAACGAAACAACTGAATTCTTGGAACAATTTTATGAGTGTTTTGACCTTCATTTTGTATTAAGGTTTTGGTCTCATTTACTCAATACTCTCTTTCTGGTGCACAGGTCTGCGACACTGTGTGCAGCGAAATTTTGTTTCTGCTATTGTAGGAGCCACTAAAAGAGAAGACTGCGGAGTCCGTTAAGAAAGGACTAGACTTTGACGATAACGTGAAGCACGACAGCGAGAAGGAGGAAGCGGTTAGTTGAGCTAGCATTTGGCAGATTATTGGAGGTTGTCATAAACTGGAAAAGTCGATAAAAAGTTGGATTTTGGTGACTCCTAACTGGAGGAAAGCGGGGAAGAGGAGGAGGACTGTTAAGGTGGTTTTCACATTATAGGAAACGAAAACGGCTGATTTTCAAATTATAAGTCTGTCAGCAAATACACAAATGAATACTTGCAACAGAGTTGTAAGTGTTTGTGCTTTAATTTTGTATTAAGGTTTTGGTCTAATTTTCTCAGTGCTGCTTTTCTGATGCGCAGGTCTGCGACACTGTAAGCAGCGGAATTTTGTTTCTGCTGTTGTAGGAGCCACTAAAAGAGAAGACTGCGGAGTCCGTTATGAAAGGACTAGACTTTGACGATGACATGAAGCACGACAGCGGGAAGGAGGAAGCGGTTAGTTGAGCTAGCATTTGGCAGATTATTGGAGGTTGTCATAAACTGGAAAAGTCGATAAAAAGTTGGATTCTGGTGACTCCTAACTGGAGGAAAGCGTGGAAGAGGAGGAGGACTGTTAAGGTGGTTTTCACATTATAGGAAACGAAAATGGCTGATTTTCAACTTACAAGTCTGTCAGCAAATACACAAATGAATACTTGCAACAGAGTTGTAAGTGTTTGTGCTTTAATTTTGTATAAAGGTTTTGGTCTAATTTTCTCAGTGCTCCTTTTCTGATGCGCAGGTCTGCGACACTGTAAGTAGCGAAATTTTGTTTCTGCTGTTGTAGGAGCTACTAAAAGAGAAGGCTGCGGAGTCCGTTGAGAAAGGACTAGACTTTGACGATGACGTGCTTCACGACAGCGGAAAGGAGGAAACGGTTAGTTGAGCAAGATTTTGGTAGATTATTGGAGATCTAAAAGGTTGCTTTTTGTGCTTTGTGGTGTTTACCTCATGTGAACCTGTTGATGACTCCACTGTACAATTACCGAGACCATTTAGCGTTTGTTGTGATCTTTTTCAGGAACTATATGCAGAATGCGGTGACAAGGAACAAACAGGTGGAGGAGATGTTGGACAAATTGCAATGCCTGTTCCATTGGATAAGATCAAAGTTGAGAAAGAGTGATGGAATAGTGAGATGAAGAATAAGTGATCACCAGCAGACAAATTTTATTTGAAACATTTACTGCCAAAACCAGTTTTAAATTGTTGTTGATCTTGTTGCTTTTTATCTTTAATTGTACGTATCTCTGTTTGCTTTCATCAATAAACTTGCGTTTTTTAGTTGTGGTCGAGTTGATTAGTATTAAACTGAAGTGGAATTTATTGGAATGTACGAGGATTTATATTCGTATGCACTGCGGTGTAGATATAATCATTTCAGCTTTGCCTTTGCGAGAAATTAGTTTGATTACAATTAATTAGGTAGAAATACACTTCAACACTGAGTGATACTTAGATGTAGTTCAGTGAAATACGTAAAGGGTAGTTTCATACGTGGACTATGAGATTAGCTTTGCAGAACATACGTGCGCAAGGGATGAACTGAGGGTGTACCAGGTACACCCTAATTTTTGGGGGAATGCGCAGTGCGCAAGCACAATCTGGGTTACCGCGCAGCGCGAACGAAGCTAGCGATATTCGTGCTGTCAATGCACAATTCTGCGAGAAGTACTCAAAAAACTATCCTCTGTTTAGTACTTAGACATTTTCGTTCAGCTTGATTTTCACAAAGATGAATGTTTTGAAGAGCTTCGCAATCAGAGTTCTTATAATCTGTGAAATAATAATCTGCGTTAAATCTGTAGTAAAATAATAGGCGAATACTTTGAATATGTTGTGATCCCTATTGCGTGTTCTGCCACTCTCTTTTTCTCCATGTCGGCCTAGCCCCCCCCCCGTTCTGCGAAGGGGGACAGCGCTAAAAGAGTTCTGGTGTACCCTATGAAGAGAGACATGTATGTTACTGAATAAGGCACAGCATTTTATTTTAGTTTTATTTTTCTCGTACTGTCCGCGGCATGATAACTGTGCAGAAAGTTGAGAAAAAATTTTTGCGTGTATTTATCGATCAGGATCGACCGCTGAAGTTGGCTAAAATTTACACTGTAGAAAAGTTGAAACTTCAATTTTGAATTCCAACCCCAATTCTTAACCTAAAATTTAGGTTTATGCATGAAAACATAGCTGAGGGTATCCTACGTAATGCCCATGAAAAACTGGACTCCTAAGTTTAACATTAAAAAAATATGATTTTTTTAAAATTTGTCAAAAATTGCCAAAAATCGATTTTGGGCCAACTTTGACCACGCACAACTACCTGAAAACTTTATCGATTCTGCTCAAATCTTTTTTCTCGTACTGTCCTTGGCATGAAAAATGCGCAGAAAGTTGAGAAAAAATTTTAGCGTGCATATATCAATCAGGATCGACCGCCGAAGTTGGCAAAAATTTATACTGTAAAAAAGTTGAAACTTCAATTTTGAATTCCAAGCCCAATTGTTAACCTAAAATTTAGGTTTATGCAAGAAAACATAGCTGAGGGTATCCTACGTAATGCCCATGAAAAACCGGACTCCTAACTTCAATATTAAAAAAATTATGATTTTTTCAAAATTTGTCCAAAATTGCCAAAAATCGATTTTGGGCCAACTTTGACGGCCCACAACTACCTGAAAACTTTATCGATTCTGCTCAAATCTTTTTTCTCGTACTGTCCACGGCATAATAAATGCACAGAAAGTTGAGAAAAAATTTTAGCGTGCATATATCGATCAGGATCGACCGCCGAAGTTGGCTGAAATTTACACTGTAAAAAAGTTGATACTTCAATTTTGAATTCCAAGCCCAATTGTTAACCTAAAATTTAGGTTTATGCAAGAAAACATAGCTGAGGGTATCCTACGTAATGCCCATGAAAAACCGGACTCCTAACTTCAATATTAAAAAAATTATGATTTTTTCAAAATTTGTCCAAAATTGCCAAAAATCGATTTTGGGCCAACTTTGACGGCCCACAACTCCCTGAAAACTTTATCGATTCTGCTCAAATCGTTTTTTCGAACTGTCCGCGGCATAATAAATGCACAGAAAGTTGAGAAAAAATTTTAGCTTGCATATATCGATCAGGATCGACCGCCGAAGTTGGCTAAAATTTACACTGCGGAAAAGTTGAAACTTCAATTTTGAATTCCAAGCCCAATTGTTAACCTAAAATTTAGGTTTATGCAAGAAAACATAGCTGAGGGTATCCTACGTAATGCCCATGAAAAACTGGACTCCTAAGTTCAACATTAAAAAAATATGATTTTTTGAAAATTTGTCAAAAAATGACAAAAATCGATTTTGGGCCAACTTTGACGGCCCACAACTACCTGAAAACTTTATCGATTCTGCTCAAATCTTTTTTCTCGTACTGTCCACGGCATGATAAATGCGCAGAAAGTTGAGAAAAAATTTTAGCTTGCATATATCAATCAGGATCGACCGCCGAAGTTGGCAAAAATTTATACTGTAAAAAAGTTGAAACTTCAATTTTGAATTCCAAGCCCAATTGTTAACCTAAAATTTAGGTTTATGCAAGAAAACATAGCTGAGGGTATCCTACGTAATGCCCATGAAAAACCGGACTCCTAACTTCAATATTGTGATTTTTTCAAAATTTGTCCAAAATTGGCAAAAATCTATTTTGTGCCAACTTTTACCGCCCACAAATTTTTACGGGTGAATGTTTACTGTATCATGTATGATATGGCATGGGACTGTGGGGGAACCTTCTGAGAAGTGGAAACGCTGTGCGGCCTAGCTGTAAACATGGCTTTTCCGTTGAAACTTCTAATATGAAAACGGATAAAACTATTGCAGCAGTTAAGGTCTAAATTAACGTATTAATAATTTCGTCGCTTTTCAAAACTTACTTAATTCAAGCTCGAAATTTCCATTTTCTGAAAGTTTTAGTAAAATATAGGATAACTGAGTGACAGTTTACAGGAATTAATGGGGGGGGGAGGGAAACCGACAAGTGGGAGATGAAAGAACAGTGCCACCTCCCATTCCTCCACTAAAAAATGTCAGTGAACAAAGACTCTAATGATGGTTAGCTATAACTTTTTTAGGTGCAATTGATTGGCATTTGTAGGCTGATTGCTTGCGTTATACAGACTTATTCAATCATCGCCTGCAACTATTGGAAGTCCTGCGTTGAACGCTTCCGCAGCTTCCACAATTCTGATCATGGAAAATCAACGCATACGAATGTACAAGGTGAGTCTCACAGAATCGCACACCAGAGGGTTTAAGTGTTCATAATTGCATTGGTATTTTTTTTCTTCCACTTATCATCGATATGTTTGATTAATTCTATGGCTGCAATGATCATGGGTTCTCTTGTTGCGAAGCAGTAAGCTCGTTAAGTAGAAATGTCGGACTGTCGGCTGCAGCAACCAGATTTGGTAACAATACAGATTTCAACATAGTCGTATAATAAGCCACACTGTAGTTGGTTACTTTCTTATTTGGTAGATATTGTGTGCGTGGAAGTTCATAAATCACGGAGGACTTATGGTCTGTTCATTTATTTTAGGGAGGGAGAGAGGATTTGGAACAGGAAACTTATTGGATGGACTATTCGGTGGATAAGGGCAGCGGTTCCTGGGCTCCTTTGGCAATTGTGGGGGATAGTCAGTGCGTGGGCCTACAGTATGCCCCGCTTCTGTTTGGGCGCAGTGTGGCACTGCGTGCGGTACCCGGTTTGAGGCTGGCTGAGGCGGGGAGAGTAATGCGGGCAGTTGAGAGTGCTTGTAAAGCCTTTCCTGCCTGTGACCTGGTTTTGGTTTTGGGGACGAATGATCTCCGAATGCATCTGTTCAACCAGGACAGTGGTGAACAGTCGTGGATGGAATCTATGGAAGACTTTGGAAGCCCTGCTGAGTTCGGTGGATTGTTCAAAGCATGGCTGGAGAATTTGCTGGAAGAGATCCAAGTCCTCAGAACCGAAACGCAAATAAAAAAGTGGTTATTTGCTGTCCTCCCTACAGTCGATATTCTCTGTCCCATGCGCATGTGCAGGCTGTGTCTAAAACTATTGCAGACTTTGTGTTTGTTCTTTACAGTGAGAACGTTCACTTCGTCGATAATCCTCTGGTTGCTGCGCTTCATGAAGGGGATCTACGGTGGACGTTAGCTCGGAACGGTTTCCATTTATCGCCGGATGGACAGATCAAGCTGCTTCAGGGGATTGGCCGTGCTATTGGGAAGCATCTGGATGCTCCTGGGCACAAAGCTTATTTCCTCATGCGGTATGGTTCAGGCATGTACAGAGAGCTGGATTTGATTTCTGCGGACAGTGCGGTAGACGACTCCATTGTTCCGTACTGCTCTGAAAACACTGTTTCCGTTTCTGTATCCTCCGCTCAGTTGGCCGTAGAAATTGCAAATCATCACGTACTCAAAGAGAAACCTAACTGGACTGATGCAGAGAGGGCTCGTGTTCAGTTCCTTCGGGAGGCTTTCCCTTATGTGTCTTCACATGGCCATAGGAGAAAGATGATGAAGATGCGAAATAATGCTGACCAAGCCCTCAGGGACTACGAGCGGGTTAGGATTCAATGTGTGCGGGACGGCGACTTTGTGGCGAGGGAGCTTGTTCCAGCTACAGGAGTGGAAGACCCCAAGCAACGGGTGGTTAAAGACAGTGTCTGCGGTCTGTGTACACAGCAGCCCATTGTAGATAATGCGTCTGTCAAAAGATTCTGATCCCCATTGCTGGCTGCCATTCCGAGGAAAATTTTCAAAAAAATTTCACTTTAATTCCGTGTTTCGGAATGCAGAACGAAACATCAGGGATTTAGCTCGAAGAACTTCACTTGTTTTCGGATTCTTGGAATGTAGAAGGAAACATCAGGGATTTAGCTCGAAGAACTTCACTTGTTTTCGGATTTTCGGAATTTGATACGAAACATTAGGAATTTAGCTCGAAGAACTTCGCTTGTTTTCGGATTCTTGGAATGTAGAAGGAAACATCAGGGATTTAGCTCGAAGAACTTCACTTGTTTTCGGATTTTCGGAATTTGAAACGAACAATCTGGAATTCGCTGATATTACCGGAAAGTGCCAGCTATTCAGGAATTCGCTGCCACGTTTGGAATTTAGTAGGCTCCTACTGGAATCTTCGCCAATTGATAAAAACAAAAAATGCATTCGGAATTTGGCCGACGAGTAAAAGGACAAAATTAATCGTAGCCATTATCGGGTCAGGGATGATTGGTGGGGGAGTGGAGTATGTAAACGAATCTGAACAATATTCTTAGAGATGTCTAGAATCTATTAACGAATAAGCTTAGAAACTGAATATGCTTTAGAAACGATGATGCTGGTTGGCTGTAAACAAAACAAGAAACTTATGGCTACGGTTTAACGAATGTGTTAATAAGTCTGGTATTAGTCAAATTAGTCAGTGTATGATTAACTCAGATTAATTAAAGCCACCTGTCGTAACCAAATATGCTGTTGTGTAAGGCCTCATTGTAGTTTTAGTCACTTAATGTTGCTTTGTCTATCGGACAAGTTAAGGTTCGGTTGCTGTTAGATCTGTTATAATTACAACGCCATTTTTATTTACACTATTTACATTATTTACATTTCTCCAGATCGTAAGGCACTAAACGACTAAACAAACCAATCATCCAACAGCTATTGATAAAAACAGTCAATTAATAGTCCACAAATGTTAAAGAAAACACACTACAGACTAGAAAAGGTTTCACAAAGTTTTTGGACGAAAGTTCAAGTCTTTTCCGAGAACTAGAAAAGAAACTGGAATTCGGTAAGAATTCATTCATGAAAAACAGTAAAGCAAAAGAGCCAGTAACATGAGGTTGCATATTAACAGTGTCAAAGTAGTTAAAGAAAACAAGCAGGGTCAAAAACTTCTGATCATCGTACCGACCAAAATTTGCAACGAAAAATAAG
>JASAND010002455.1:0-15530 GCA_030248195.1 Trissonchulus latispiculum
ATGATGAAGCTACAATCACTATGGTATGCAAAAGGTGCCCAACCTTTGTAAATATCTTTACACCATTATTTTGTTCGTCACATTTAACAACCAGAAGCAACACTATTAAACGATCGATAAAATTAAATAAAATTAAATCTGTATTAAACAAGAATAAAATGTCAGCTGAAATACCAGAAGGGACGCATGAACTGTAGCAAGTCATGACTTGTCAGAGCAGCAGGGACAGCCAACATGCACAAAATTTCGCTTCTTCCAACACCATCTGACAATGAAGTTTGACGACTAAAAGTTGAAATATCAAAATATAGACGTATATAAGTAAAATTTTTCAGGCATTTTTCTTCCATGTTTGTCGCGGTCGGCCCCGTCTTTTCCGCCAAGTTGATAGAGAGGGAGAAACGATAGATTAGGGAGGCGTCTATAATCCATTACAGCAACGTTGCCAAGCCACAGCAGTCTTTTCTTCCGAAAAGTGTGATTCCATTATGTTGGTGTAAGTTCCTGGCCCGCTACCTCAGTTCAGCGTTGCTAATAGGCGGTCTGCCCGTCTCAACCCCGTATAAAATAAGCTCAGCAGCGGCAGTTATAAATGAAACCAATACGTAACTCTGCAGGTATGACTGTGTCACCCCCTAATTACACAGGAAGAAGGCTGTGACTGGGGGGCGAGGACCCGTCACCGCCGTGCAAAACTTGGCAGCAGATATTGCACAAAATATATAAATAGATAGGGTAAATTACACTCTTACTTTTGCTTAAACAAATGCAGAATGCCAGTGGTCTTTTCCACGTAAGGATTGCCAGAGAAGAAATTAACAACATCTAAAACGATTAAGGTAAGTAAGGTTGTGTATGTATATCCAATTGAATAGATACTCAACAAAAATAGTCCTAAACATTGTATGATGTAAATACTTTAAACGCATAACATATATAACTGTATTCCACATGTCGAGTATGATGGGGCCTAGCTAAAAGCTGAATCGGTTCCTACGCTACTGAAACTGATTTACGTAACCAAAACAAGGCATCAAGACAGAATACAGTAGGTATTTTTACACATTATCACCTCCTTCTCCGCGAAGTGCGTCTTTAACACTGCTGCTGGAAGAACTGGGTTCCAACCCTGATGTAGTTGGTTGATCATCGGCTGAAAAGAAAAGGTTCATTCGTGTTAACAAGAACCAAAAATGTTCCTTCGTCACATGCAAAATACACATGAGTACTCTCAAGCAGGTTGCACAAACACGGAACTACCCTGCAAAATGCATATGAGTGGCGTTGAGGTAGTAAATTAAGAAATAATTGTTGCAACCGCTTAACATATGAGCCTGTCCTACAACGAGGCTCATATTGGCGTATGTCATAATACGAATAATTTGCAGATATATTTTACTTTTATATAAATGCACAAGAATAAAAATGCTCCGGTGGAGCATGAAGAATGCAATATGGGTGACATTAGGTTGTAAATAGATAGAGGGCTAGGTTTTAAAACGTTAATATGGGAGGGGCAGGTTGTAAATGCCAGGAGGACTAGGTTAAAAGCGCACTAATATGGAAGAATATATATGGGTTTCATAGGCAAAAATTTTTCTATCTGTAGTTATTCAAGATACAAAACCCCCTTATGAGATAATCAAAAGCGAGAAACTGGAAAAAACATCACTCTCGTAAGCGATTTTTGGGGCTATTTTTTAACGGAAAGTGGTACGGGGATGAAACTTGGCAAATATACTTAACTCGACACGTACAAGTTTTTGCGCACATAATCTGCGCAGCCTTGTTTTACATGGTTATTCGACCATTTTCACTCATATTATAGGGGTCGCTACCGCGACCCCTATGATACTGTGCAAACGCATTATATATACGGCACGCCACTCTGCGCTCTGATTCAGTGCCAAGTGGGGAAACCATTGTGTGAGTAGTGTGTCTTAGTGTTCCGAGAATAGATTAGGTGTACTATAGCAATGTCCACAAAAAACAATCAAAAATTGAATTTTTGCTTGCAATTTCGGAAATAAAGTCCGATCGAAAAACATTTGGTACGTATGGAACGGTAGTGACCCCATCTACATATGGTGCAAGTTTCATGCCGGTAGCCTTTGTGTAGCGTGAGTAATAAAAAATTTTGTGGTTTTTCTTTTGTGAACGAATTCATAAAAGAAAAATCGCTTGTTCACAAAAACAATCATCGCCGGATCTGATCTCAGGATACAGCTAGGAAATTTTTCTTTTCATGCACAAATAGAGCATAGTCCATAGAGTTATTATGTAAAAAGTGTGGACCTTCAAGTTTATTTTGCACAGGCTGAACTTCGAATTTTGGTTCTCGGCCCCTGGGTCCACCCAGGATGGTCGGACGGCGAAATAGACAAAAGGAATGAGCTGGGTGCCTAGAAAACCCATATAGACTAAGTTTTCAGAGGCTAAGTAAAGTCTACTACGGACCTCACGACAGCGGTTACCGACCTGCCCCCTCAGGCGGTCAAGTGAACCAGCACAGCAACTTGGGTGACTCGGGCAGCAAAACTGATAGCAGGAATAGATTCTCCGTTCCCAAAAACCTTTGTATACAAGATTTGAGCCTTCCATCCATGTCGCAAAATAAGCGAAAAAACTAAGGCCAAAGTGGACCCAAAATTCACCAACTTTGGCCGGCCAGTTCCCAAAAATTACCCGCCCGGCCGGAAAATCATATAGCAATTGAACAACGCCGATATATAGGCTATTCAACCATGTAGGCAGTATTGCCCATATATACATAGCACAGTCTCACTTATTAAGGCGCCTTTGAAGCACTTTTTGGCCATTTTATCGTTTGGGTCCACTTTGGCCCCCAGGCCCCAGCCGAACATTTTTTGCGATTTTTGGTGCAACTTTTTAACGGAAAGTGGTACGGGGATGAAACTTTGCACACGTACTAAACTCGGCACGTACAATTTTTTGCGCACAAAATCTGCACAGCCTTGTTTTACACAGTCATTCGACCATTTTCACTCATTATAGGAGTAGCTACCGCGACCCATATACAGCACGGCTAACACGTAATGCAGATTGTATTATTTTGGATCGTTCTACAGAAAGGGCGCTAATGAAATAATATAAAAAAGTTACGTGCCAGACGTTTTAGTCGGTTTTTTTAAACCATTTAAACATATATTATAATGCGTGCATATACAGTGCCCTGCACGAGAAGGGTACAGTTGACGAAATTGTCAAGTTAACGATTTAAGTAAACTATTCGCCCTTTTTGCCAATGTTCACGAATGTCGGAATTAGCACACGAAGTATCGCCAACTTCGCGATTTCGTCAACTGTTACCCTTCTCGTGCAGGATATACTGCATATAACTCTAACAAACTATATATATATATATATATATATATATATATATATATATATACCTGGAGTCAACGTTTGGACAGTTATGCCCGTGAAAGTTCGTTGTCCTCGGTGAGCACTAAGATTTTGAACAGGTGCAGATGCTCTTATCCTTTTCTGACCAGAAGGTTTCGCAGTCATGTCACCTTTCAAATCGGCAATATCTGAAGAATACATACGTATATATTTTTAAATATAAGTTTCAAGAACGTGTCGATAGAATTAATTCAGCGTCCGTCCAGCTGCTGTTCACTGGCATTTTTTTAGGGTTTTGAAAGTGTGGGGCTTTGCCCCCCCTCAAGGGAGGGGGAAGTGGGGTGGGCTTCCGAAAAGTGGGGAGGGGAGCCGAAGGTAAAATATACCTACATATTTAGCGAAAAATTAACATTTTTACGGTAAAACCGCAAAAATCGGTGTTTTTAAGCTTAAAATGAGCTTATAAGTTCATAAATTAGCTAAATATTGAGAAAAGTTTTAAAAATTTGACCCGAAAAACCTAATTTTTGGTCACTTTTGGGCGACCCCCAAAAACGTGGGTGGGGGCTTGCCGAAAAGTGGGGGGGGGGGCGAAAGTGGGGGGGGGGGGGGGCTCCGCAAAGTGGAGGGGGGGACCGAAAAGTGGGGGGGGGGGCCCCCCCCCCACCCCCCCACCCCCCCACTAAAAAAATGCCAGGTTAACCAGGCTGGCAAAGTTCATACAACAAATTGATTTGAACAACCAAACAACCATAGATAGATATACTTATTTATATATTTTCACTATATATGTGTTTCGTTATATATATCATACATACATATTACATATATATATATATCATATATATATACAAATACACACTAGCGTAGATACGGGGGGGGGGGCGGGGGGAGGGGCGGCCGCCCCCCCCAACGAAATCGTTTTGCCCCCTGAAAAAATTGGCCAGGAGAAAAATCTTAAGCCCGCGCGGAGCGCGAGCGTTTAAATTTATCATAAACACAAAGAAATTGTATTAAAATGCCCCAAAAATAGTGCATTTGAACGTCATTGAAAATTTTTCGCGCCGTCGGCGCGACTTCATTATTAGCATATACTGTATAATTAAACCTTTACTTCTTTGCTTCACGGTTTTTTTGCGTAAAATACTGCGTATTTACGCAGTCGAGCTTAAAAATACGCAGTCAAAAACAAAAATACGCACCAAAATACGCAGCCGAAAAATTCGGTAGTAGGAATTTCTAGAGTGCTCTAAATTAATTTCTTGAGACAATTTACCGTAGTTTGGGCTCTGGTTTATTCTGGGGGGCTTCCGCCCCCCAGACCCCTCGCATATCTCTTCGATTCTCCTTCCGTCTACAGTTGATTATACTTTCTGCCTAAGCCCACGTTGTATATACCATGCGATGCTTTTCTTTCAATTTGATTTGATATAGTATATAAATTAAAATCTTGTGTTCAATCAAGGGAATAGTAACTCTATTTGTCTAACCAAATATTGGCATAACTATTAAACTGTTCAACGCAAAGAAGTCAAAGTTTTAAGAGCAAATGTACTCCGAAATTTAAAATTTTCTTCAACTTCTGGGGGGCTGCGCCCCCCAGACCCCCTGCGTATCCATATATTTTTGTCCACCTATTCATTCATTCTCTTACACCACAGAGAGAGCACGCAATTTAAACTCGAGCTAAGATTCTTAACGTTGTTTAAAACTCTTAAAAACAGCATTAATTCGACGCTAAATGCGTTTATAGCTTTTATAACGTTGAGAAGCGATTTTTGTAATTTTACGCAGTCGAAATTAAAAATACGCACTCGAAAACAAAAATATGCAAAATTTACGCAGGTCAGATTTTCAAAAAAACCCTGCTTTGCTTTACTTTACTTTGCTTTGCCAGCTTTTTAGTTTCATATGTAAACTGCATTATTGCAAACATCATTGTTTTAAGTGGCGGATATACGTATATATTGGGGGAAAATGCCCTCGACGGGCAACCAACTTGGTAGAATAGGGAAAGACTTGAATGTTAAATACACGGTGCATGGTTACAACTGAGATTCTGCTGAAGCGGAAAAATGCCGTTTCTCAGCGACTAAAATGACAGAAACCAGCTTTGTGCGCCGAATAGGGAATCTACTCGGCGACTAAAATGAAAGAAACCAGCTTTGTGCGCCGAATAGGGAATCTACTCGGCGACTAAAATGAAAGAAACCAGCTTTGTCGCCGAATAGGGAATTCCCTCCTTCCGCCCTATTCGCGCGAACTTATCGTCTTTCGGGAGGAAATATATAGGTATATAATTATTCTGTTAGGAACTGCAAACGTAAGCATTGCGCTCAATATGACATTTCCCGTACCGGTTGCGTGGAGGCTAGGGCTGTGGTGGCGCTAGATTAATTTCTTTTTGAGCTACCTGATCCGTAAATATTTTATGCATACAACCGCCAGCAGGACCAACAGAAAGCCACAATAAGTATATATGCAGTTTAAACAATTTGTGGTCGACAGTCCTTGTGCTAAAACATATACAATCAATCGCATTTCATTTTATATAATGTTTGATTGTATCAATTCTCGGCAAGATCAGCACAGAGCACATATATATATATATATATACATATATATATATATATATATATATATATATATATGCTCTCAATGTTTCTGATAGCACATCGAAGACAGCGTATTTATGTCTGTGAAAACCTTGACTTACGTAAGTGCTTGATAAAACTGTTGTTTTGCATTCTGAAGTAATTCTGCCATTCTGAAGCTCTCTCATTATTCAGCAAAGCAACACATAGAAGGCTTCAAAGTTCGCGCGAATAGGGCGGAAGGAGGGAATTCCCTATTCGGCGACAAAGCTGGTTTCTTTCATTTTAGTCGCCGAGTAGATTCCCTATTCGGCGCACAAAGCTGGTTTCTTTCATTTTAGTCGCCGAGTAGATTCCCTATTCGGCGCACAAAGCTGGTTTCTGCCATTTTAGTCGCTGAGAAACGGCATTTTTCCGCTTCAGCAGAATCTCAGTTGTAACCATGCACCGTGTATTTAACATTCAAGTCTTTCCCTATTCTACCAAGTTGGTTGCCCGTCGAGGGCATTTTCCCCCCTAGTTTCGCTTATTTTTCCGCTGCAGAGAAAATCATGTCAGAGAAGTTGCATATAATATACACAATGTAAGCAAAGCTAGCCACCGCAAACAGGCTGGATGAAAACGTTCTAGTTCAACTGAATGTATTTGCTGAAACGGAAAAATGTCTGTTAATAGCCTTTTCAGAACTTTATACACGGTGCGTCATCTTAGGCTGGAAGGCCACTGTTCATGGCCTCTACCGAACATTATACACGGAGCGTTATCTTAGGCTGGAAGGCCACTGTTCATGGCCTTTTCAGAACTTTTTACACGGTGCGTCATCTTAGGCTTGAAGGCCACTGTTCATGGCCTCTACAGAACATTATACACGGAGCGTTATCTTAGGCTGGAAGGCCACTGTTCATGGCCTTTTCAGAACTTTTTACACGGCGCGTCATCTTAGGCTGGAAGGCCACTGTTCATGGCCTCTACAGAACATTATACACGGAGCGTTATCTTAGGCTGGAAGGCCACTGTTCATGGCCTTTTCAGAACTTTTTACACGGTGCGTTATCTTAGGCAGGAAGGCTATTTTAAAAGCCAACCAGCACCGTAACCTTGGATATGCAGTTATATATACACGACAAAAGTTGCTTTGCTCATTTTGGGCTTTCATTTAAAACCAAATTTGACAACTTTTGGAAATTTTGATTTTTGGAGGGGTTCTCCAATGACCAATTTGGAGGGGTTCTCCAATGAGATAAAATGTTCGCCTCACCAAGCAGGGGCGGATCCAGGGGGGGCGGCGGGGGGGGGAGGGGCGGGCGCCCCCCCCGGCGCGATTCGAAGGTAGGAAAAATTAAGGAGAGAAAGAGGAAAAAGGGCAGAAAACCAAAAAATTTCGCGCCTCCGGCGCGAATTTTCTAATTTTTAAAGACCCGCCCCCCAGACCCCCCGCTGGAAAAATTTTACCGCCCCCCCCGTCACGAGATCCTGGTCCGCCAGTGTCACCAAGGGCTTTCATTTGATACCAAACTTGAAAACTTTTCAAAAAATCGATTTTGGACCGGTCCGGACCCTGGTCACGGCGCTACAGGCCGCTGGGACCAGTTTGGAGGGGTCCTCCAATGAGATAAAATGTTCGCCTCACCAAGGGCTTTCATTTGATACCAAACTTGAAAACTTTTCAAAAAATCGATTTTGGACCGGTCCGGACCCTGGTCACGGCGCCACAGGCCGCTGGGTCCACTTTGGAGGGGTCCACCGATGACAAAAATGTTCGCCTCACCAAGGGCTTTCATTTGATAGCAAACTTGGAAATTAATTTAAAAAACCGATTTTTGACCAGTCCGGACCCTGGTCAGGGCGCCACAGGCCGCTGGATCCACTTTGGAGGGGTCCTCCAATGACAAAAAATGTTCGCCTCACCAAGGGCTTTCATTTGATACCAAACTTAGCCACTTTTGGAAAATTCGATTTTTGGCCATTTTGGACCGGTCCGGAGCCTGGTCAGGGCGCCACAGGCCGCTGGATCCACTTTGGAGGGGTCCTCCAATGACAAAAAATGTTCGCCTCACCAAGGGCTTTCATTTGATACCAGTCTTGGCCACTTTTGGAAAAATCGATTTTTGGCCATTTTGGACCGGTCCGGACCCTGGTCAGGGCGCAACAGGCCGCTGGGTCCACTTTGGAGGGGTCCTCCAATGACAAAAAATATTCGCCTCACCAAGGGCTTTCATTTGATACCAAACTTGGCCACTTTTGGAAAAATCGATTTTTGGCCATTTTGGACCCGGTCCCCGGTCCGGACCCCTGGCCAGGGTGCCACAGGGGTCCGGGCGAAACCTACTATAGCCTATGCTGTAGTGCTCCCGCACCCCACCCCAAACCCCAAATAAGAGAGACCTGCTCACTGTAGATATTTCTGTAGAAGAGGTTAAAGTTGGAGTTGCGACACGGTAGGGCCCACCACCATCAGGGTGCCCCCCAGCCACATGGATAGGTCCTAGAGCGAAACTAATGGGCCATTTAGATTCACCATATAGGGGTTCCTATTCGAATACGAAACCTCAGCCCAGCAGCTCTTATGTATAGGGCTGCCTACTCCGTAGGCCCAGACTCCCCCCTTTTACACACTAACTTTTGACCCCTGCCACAAACCACCGAGCAGCACCATCTCACTTCCCGGAGCCCTTCACCCTTGGGCCATGCCACATGAGCCATATGAGAGCCCGGCTTCGCTCGCTCCGTTCTGTTTCGAAGTGCAATTATTTTCGGACTTAGTTTTTTTTTCGGGGGTCACCTGGGGAGTCCCCACCGGGGGGGGTGGGGCCATCTGGGGGGGTCCGGGAACCGCGGAAAGTAATTTCCCCGGAATTGCGGAACTTTTTGTACAAAAAAAACCTAAAATAGTACGGCTCTGAAGGGTCTTCCGACCTGCACCCCTGGGGGGAAAAATGGAGAGAAACGCGACCTGTTCGGGGGGCCAATTTTTATATCTCAAGATCTACCCGGCCGATCCGGCTGAAATTTTCACAGCATGTACCCCTGCCCACAGGCTCTTCACACACCAAGTTTGAGCCCGATCGGTCCACTCCTCCGCTGGCCACAGGCCAAACAATGTCCAGATTATACACATTGCGTCAAATTTTCCCTATTCTAGGGGGAGCGCTAACGCGCTCCCCCTAATATATACGTACGTATCTGAATATGAAGCGGAAAAATGCCGTTTCTCAGCGACTAAAATGACAGAAACCAGCTTTGTGCGCCGAATAGGGAATCTACTCGGCGACTAAAATGAAAGAAACCAGCTTTGTGCGCCGAATAGGGAATCTACTCGGCGACTAAAATGAAAGAAACCAGCTTTGTCGCCGAATAGGGAATTCCCTCCTTCCGCCCTATTCGCGCGAACTTATCGTCTTTCGGGAGGAAATATATAGGTATATAATTATTCTGTTAGGAACTGCAAACGTAAGCATTGCGCTCAATATGACATTTCCCGTACCGGTTGCGTGGAGGCTAGGGCTGCGGTGGCGCTAGATTAATTTCTTTTTGAGCTACCTGATCCGTAAATATTTTATGCATACAACCGCCAGCAGGACCAACAGAAAGCCACAACAAGCAAAGTGGCATGAATGGGTTGCCGCTGGCATTTTTCCTCTTATCAGGAGTCATAACTGAAGCTGCGTACATTTAAGAGCTTTGGCCCTATTACAACTTTTTATCTACTCAGTGAGAGCTTCCGAATGACACCGGTATCGACCGGATCCGACAACTTTCAATTTTGACCCATTTTAGCCGGTTTTGGCCATTTTTGACCCCTTTGACGCCCCGTAACTCATTTTCTGTACATGTTGGTGCTTTGTCCCTATTACAACTTTTTATCTACGCAACGAGAGCCTTCGAATGATACCGATATGAGCCCGATCCGAGAAGTTTCAATTTTGAGCCATTTTGGCCGGTTTTGGCCATTTTTGACCATTTTCGGCCTCATAACTCAAAATGGGTGCATTTTCAGGCCTTGACCCTATTACAACTTTTTCATTACTCGTCGAGAGCTTTCGAATGATACCAAAATTAGCTCATTTGGACAACTTTTTTATTTTACTCATTTTTACTCACGGGGGTGCTCCGGGAGCACCTCTGCTCCCCCGGGGCTGCCCGCGCTTCCGGGAGCAGTTCAAGTCAAGACCTTCAAAATGAGGTATCAACCACCTCTCTACCCCTTTCCAATCTCAAGATAGAGGGGGGGACAAGAATCCGGAGAAGAAATAATAATAACAAGCGAAGTAGCGAGAATGGGTTGCCGCGGCATTTTCCCTTAGGTTCCGGGTTTTCTTTCAGAAGATTGCAACAGTTTTTTGGTCGGAACTTTGGTTAGACGCATTTCCGGAAAATGCCGCAAGCAGAAACGTTGCTCAGCTCGACGAGCTCTTTCATTTGAGTATCATATCGACCACTTTCGGAAAACTTTTTCAAAATCCGGATTTTCGGGAATTCCCGGATTTTCAGTTTTTCGGCTGTAACTTTCGCTAGACGCATTTCCGGAAAATGCCGCAAGAAGGAAAGTTGTTCAGCTCGACGAGCTCTTTCATTTGAGTATCATATCGACCACTTTCGGAAAAATTTTTCAAAATCCGGTTTTTCGGGAATTCCCGGATTTTCAGTTTTTCGGCTGTAACTTTTGCTAGACGCATTTCCGGAAAATGCCGCAAGCAGAAAAGTTGTTCAGCTCGACGAGCTCTTTCATTTGAGTACCATATCGACAACTTTCGGAAAACTTTTTCAAAATCCGGGTTTTCGGGAATTCCCGGATTTTCAGTTTTTCGGCTGTAACTTTTGCTAGACGCATTTCCGGAAAATGTCGCAAGAAGGAAAGTTGTTCAGCTCGGCGAGCTCTTTCATTTGAGTACCATATCGACCACTTTCTGAAAAATTTTTCAAAATCCGGAATTTTCCGGGTCCAATATCTCGAAATCCGTAAAATTTCCGGAAATTTCGATTTCAGTTTCGAAATCAGCGTGGTCGAATTACCCTATGCCCAACTTTTGAGCAAAATCGGAGACAAAAAATTTTTACGTTTCCCTTGGTCCCCCCTTACCATTCTAAAAAATTCCGGGATTCGCCATTCCCGGAATCCGGGAAATATCGGACTGCCCGTGCTTCAGTCAACACTTCACCCCACCCCCAACACCCCTGAAAAATTTCAGCCCAATCGGGCCACCCCAGCAAAAGTTAGAGGGGGGGGACAGGGGGTGGTCACGAGAATAATAATAACTAGCGAAGTAGCGAGAATGGGTTGCCGCGGCATTTTCCCTTAGGTTCCGGGTTTTCTTTCAGAAGAATGCAACAGTTTTTTAGTCGTAACTTTCGTTAGACGCATTTCCGGAAAATGCCGCAAGCAGAAAAGTTGTTCAGCTCGACGAGCTCTTTCATTTGAGTATCATATCGACCGACCACTTTCGGAAAACTTTTTCAAAATCCGGGTTTTCGCTAATTCCCGGATTTTCAGTTTTTCGGCTGTAACTTTCGCTAGACGCATTTCCGGAAAATGCCGCAAGAAGGAAAGTTGTTCAGCTCGACGAGCTCTTTCATTTGAGTATCATATCGACCACTTTCGGAAAAATTTTTCAAAATCCGGGTTTTCGGGAATTCCCGGATTTTCAGTTTTTCGGCTGTAACTTTCGCTAGACGCATTTCCGGAAAATGCCGCAAGAAGGAAAGTTGCTCAGCTCGACGAGCTCTTTCATTTGTGCCCCATATCGACCACTTTCGGAAAAATTTTTCAAAATCCGGGTTTTCGGGAATTCCCGGATTTTCAGTTTTTCGGCTGTAACTTTCGCTAGACGCATTTCCGGAAAATGCCGCAAGAAGGAAAGTTGTTCAGCTCGACGAGCTCTTTCATTTGAGCCCCATATCGACCACTTTCGGAAAAATTTTTCAAAATCCGGAATTTTCCGGGTCCAATATCTCGAAATCCGTAAATTTTCCGGAAATTTCGATTTCAGTTTCGAAATCAGCGTGGTCGACTTACCCTATGACCAACTTTTAAGCAAAATCGGAGACAAAAAATTTTTACGTTTCCCTTGGTCCCCCCTTACCATTCTAAAAAATTCCGGGATTCGCCATTCCCGGAATCCGGGAAATATCGGACTGCCCGCGCTTCAGTCAACACTTCACCCCACCCCCAACATCCCGTAAAAATTTCAGCCCAATCGGGCCACCCTATCAAAAGTTAGAGGGGGGGACAGGGGTGGTAACGAGATTAAATAATAATAATAAACGGACATACCCAGATGAAAGGGTTGCCTTTTTGTGTAAAAAGCGGCAACCCAACTAGCGCTACTGCAAGAATGTGTTGCCCAGAACACGTTCCTTTGTGGTATAGATTTTGCTAGATACCTGTTAAGCTGTTTCTTTTCAGGAAATCTGTCCCACGACTCAAAGAGCTTTCAATTAAGTACCATATTGCCCATGTTTCAACGAATTTTTGAAAATCCGGTTTTTTCCGGAAATTCTGGATTTTCCGATCTGCGGCCATAACTTTCGCTAGAAGCATTTCCGGAAAATATGGTAATGATAAAAATTACTCAGCTCGACGAGCTCTTTCATTTGAGTACCATATCGACCACTTTTGGAAAAAATTTTCAAAATCCGGAATTTTCCGGATAGAATATCTCGAAATCCGTAAATTTTCCGGAAATTTCGATTTCAGTTTCGAAATCAGCATGGTCGAGTTACCCTATGACCGACTTTTGAGCCAAATCGGAGACAAAAAATTTTTGATCAAATTTTGGATTTTTGAAATTTCGCCTTGGTCCCCCCTTACCATCCGAAAAAATCCGAATTTTCAAAACCCGGAATTTCGGAACCATCTTGCTTCCGGGAGATGTCCTGGTCAAGGGCTTCAAAATAAGGTATCAACCATCCCTGTATCCCTTCCCAATCTCGAGATCTATGGGGGGGACAGACGGATAATAATAATAAGCACAGACCAATAACAAGGTGTTGCCCATTCCTTTGGAAAAGTGGGCAACACAACTAGCGCTACTGCAAGAATGTGTTGCCCACAACAGGTTTTTCTGTTTATTTTCTGCCATAACTTTCGCTAGAAGCATTTCCGGAAAATACGGTAATGATAAAAATTACTCAGCTCGACGAGCTCTTTCATTTGAGCCCAATATCGACCACTTTTGAAGAAATTTTCCAAAATCCGGAATTTTCCGGAGCGAATATCTCGAAATCCGGAAATTTTCCGGAAATTTCGATTCCAGTTTCGAAATCAGCGTGGTCGAATTACCCTATGACCAACATTTGAGGGAAATCGGAGACAAAAAATTTTAAGTACAAAATCCGGGTTTTCGTGAATTCCCGGGTTTTCAGTTTTTCGGCCATAACTTTCGCCAGACGCATTTTTATAAAATGTCGCAAGAAGGAAAGTTGTTCAGCTTGACGAGCTCTTTCGTTTGTGTACCATATCGACCACTTTTGGAGAAATTTTTCAAAATCCGGAATTTTCCGGAGCGAATATCTCGAAATCCGTAAATTTTCCGGAAATTTCGATTTCAGTTTCGAAATCAGCGTGGTCGAGTTACCCTATGACCAACTTTTGAGCGAAATCGGAGACAAAAAATTTTTGACCAAATTTTGGATTTTGAAATTTCGCCTTGGTCCCCCCTTACCATTCGAAAAATTCCGGGATTCGCCATTCCCGGAATTCGGAAGCTATCGGACTGCCCAACTGAGGATCCAATGTCCTAGTCAAGGGCTTCAAAATGAGGTATCAACCACCCCTGTACCCCTTCCCAATCTCGAGATCTAGGGGGGGGGACAGACGGATAATAATAATAATAATAACTAGCGCTACTGCAAGAATGTGTTGCCCACAACACATTCCTTTGGGGTATAAATTTTACTAGATACCTTTCAAGCTGTTTCTGTTTACAAAATCTGTCCCAGGACTCAAAGAGCTTTCATTTAAGCACCATATTGCCCATGTTTCAACGAATTTTTGAAAATCCGGTTTTTTCCGGAAATTCCGGATTTTCCAATCTGCGGCCATAACTTTCGCTAGAAACATTTCCAGAAAATATGGTAAGGACAAACATTACTCAGCTCGCCGAGCTCTTTCATTTGAGCCCAATATCGACCACTTTTGAAGAAATTTTTCAAAATCCGGAATTTTCCGGATCGAATATCTCGAAATCCGTAAATTTTCCGGAAATTTCGATTTCAGTTTCGAAATCAGCGTAGTCTAGTTACTCCATGACCGACTTTTGAGCCAAATCGGAGACAAAAAATTTTAGACCAAATTTTGGATTTTTGAAATTTCGCCTTGGTCCCCCCTCACCATCCGAAAAAATCCGAATTTTCAAATCCCGGAATTTCGGACCCATCTTGCTTCCGGGAGATGTCCTTGTAAAGGGCTTCAAAATAAGGTATCAACCACCCCTGTACCCCTTCCCAATCTCGAGATCTAGGGGGGGGGACAGACGGATAATAATAAGCACAGAACGATAACAAAGTGTTGCCCATCCCTTTGGAAAAGTGGGCAACACAACTAGCGCTAATGCAAGAATGTGTTGCCCACAACAGCTTTTTCTGTTTATTTTTCTGCCATAACTCCCTAGACGCATTTCCCGAAAATGTCGCTGGAAGAAAAGTTGTTCAGCTCGGCGAGCTCTTTCATTTGAGTACCATGTTGACCACTTTTGGAGAAATTTTTCAAAATCCGGAATTTTCCGGGTCGAATATCTCGAAATCCGGAAATTTTCCGGAAATTTCGATTTCGGTTTCGAAATCAGCGTGGTCGAGTTACCCTATGACCAACTTTTGAGCGAAATCGGAGACAAAAAATTTTTGACCAAATTTTGGATTTTCGAAATTTCGCCTTGGTCCCCCCTTACCATCCGAAAAAAATCCGAATTTCCAAAACGCGGCATTTCGGAACCATCTTGCTTCCGGGAGATGTCACAGTCAAGGGCTTCAAAATAAGGTATCAACCACCACTGTACCCCTTCGCAATCTCGAGATCTAGGGGGGGGACAGACGGATAATAATAATAAGCACAGAACGATAACAAAGTGTTGCCCATTCCTTTGGAAAAGTGGGCAACACAATAATAATAATAATAAGCACAGAACGATAACAAAGTGTTGCCCATTCCTTTGGAAAAGTGGGCAACACAATAAAAACGGACATACCCAGATGAAAGGGTTGCCTTTTTGTGTAAAAAGCGGCAACCCAATAAGTATATATGCAGTTTAAACAATTTGTGGTCGACAGTCCTTGTGCTAAAACATATACAATCAATCGCATTTCATTTTATATAATGTTTGATTGTATCAATTCTCGGCAAGATCAGCACAGAGCACATATATATATATATACATATATATATATATATATATATATATATATATGCTCTCAATGTTTCTGATAGCACATCGAAGACAGCGTATTTATGTCTCTGAAAACCTTGACTTACGTAAGTGCTTGATAAAACTGTTGTTTTGCATTCTGAAGTAATTCTGCCATTCCTTGAAGCTCTCTCATTATTCAGCAAAGCAACACATAGAAGGCTTCAAAGTT
>JASAND010002457.1:0-31043 GCA_030248195.1 Trissonchulus latispiculum
CCAACGCCCACGATTCCCAGCGGTTCCCGTCGGACTTTATGGACATCATCTGGCAACGGATGTGCACGCGACAGTCAGCTGACCAACCACAGCGGCAGATCCGCAGCCTGAACGGACCGGCGGTCGGACTGTTTGGCACTCGCGATGGGTGATCAAGGACTACCGTGATCGTCACGGGAAGCTGTTCAAGGGCTTTCCCGTCAACCGCGTCTCGTCGAATGCACGATGGGCCAATTGCTTGGCCATGGCAGCGCTGGTGCCTGAACTCTTTCGGTACCCGCACCTGATTCGGCGATACGAATCCCAGCACTTCTACGTGACCCACATGCACGCTCGGCGTCTTCGGACCCGCTGCATGACGGTCCGTCAGGCCATGCTCGGATATCATCGGCCCAACGTCGAGGGCATCGCGAATGTGGACGAAGGCTATTTCCTGTGCTTCTACCTGGGGCCGGACTACGCCTTCTCTTTCATGCATAACCATCTGCCGCATGTGTCGTTGCCGGTGGAGCAGCTCGAGAATCAGGGATTCCAGACCAAGGAACACCTGTACCAGGGACGAAAGGGTTGGTTTTGCCAGTCCGACGTCGTCATGGACCTCGTGAGGGAGCATCCCCATCAGGATGGCTTTGCTATCAAGCGTAGCACTGACCAAGCCATTGCTGCACTGCCCGCTTGTCGCATCGAGCGATGGCAGTCGGGTCCAGATCAGCTCACCCAGCGGCTGATAATTTTCCACACATTCTATCAGTCCCTGGAAATGCAGGAATTCCTGGTCCAGACCATCGGAAGTTATTACGGGAAGGCTTCCACGGATCCTTGGTGGGGTCTTGGCGTACGGGTTCCTCGTGGTTTCAAACCCGACGATCTGACTTTCAATGGGAAATATAATTTCCTGTTCAATACGGACAATTGGAACGGGCAAAACATCCAAGGGTCCCTTTACACCGAAGTGGGCCTTTGGTTCATGCAGGCGGGCCCTGATGAGCTCTGGGAGGACAGGTTCAACCGTGTCCCATTGAAAGGCGCTCGTCTGGAAGCCTACCTCAACGTCGTCCGAAAGCGCATAGAGGCGGCGGCAGAGCGCTATAATCGAGGCCAGTCCGCCCCTCCGTTCTTTCGGCAGGACGCACCGGCGGCCCTCAAGAAACAGCCCATTGACCTGCCACCCAATTGGACCGGTGTCCATATTACCGGGTGCGCTCCGCCAGGGCAGGAGAAGAACACCTTCAGCCCGTGTTTTGCCCTGACCATCTGGAATTCATTGGAACCCCATCCCAATGACCACCATAGGTCCACGGAACTGATCATGAGGGAATATTGAGTGCGTCGTCATCGAGCCTCATGACCCATGGTCCGTTCATCCCATCAGCTATGACTCTTCGCAGTCCGGAAAGTCATCTTTCCTGATTGTGAATCCATTGATTGTGACTTTTTCTGGCATCCGAGTGGACTTGACCCATGTCGCCCACCATGATGACGGTTCATCCGATGCTAGACCTGGACTTGACTTTCTTTCCATTGATCTTTGGATCCAGCTCACCATATAGAGCATTGTTTTAGCTGTTGTTTTGCCACTAATTTTGCATAATTGCATATGTTAGTCTGTATTTTAATTTTCGAATCTGGTTTCTTACGAATCTGATATTTAGAATTTGGAATCTAATTTCTTGTTATTGTATTATTTGTTACCTAGGACCAGAATCTCTGTGATGTGCAATGTGTACTTAAATTTTGTGTACGTACGTTTTCTTTGAATTCATATTTAATCTCTTTGTCTAAAATTTTTCCTATGAACCTATATTATCTATGTTTAGTAGTTTTCGAATCTGTATTCTTTGTGTTTAGTTTATACGAACCATTCTTCTCTTGTATTTTGTTACTTGCGAACCTAGAATTTTATTAGTTTTGAACCTGTATTTCTGTTATAACTATGTCGTATATTAACCATATTATTTTTCGTATTTTTCTACTAGTTTTATATGCCAATGACATTTGCTCATAATATGTACAGTGCTTTATTTGAGAGGAATCATTCCAGTTTTGCCTTATTTTACTGCCATATATATATGCCATATTTTGTCGAAAAACCCAGTGACGATTCTCGTCATATGAAAATACAAATTTAAAACCCACCCTCGTTCTTGGGTATGGTTGGGGTTTTTCTTCCCATAGGACCTCCACCTAACGGTGTGTATTTTCTGTGGTTACTTTATTATTATGATTATTATTATCATAGGCAGTTTGCCTTGTTGAGCGACGGCCTGATAAACCCTAGCTCAGCTTGGTTTAACTTAAATTTAATTAATATTTTATCTGAAATTTCAACTTTTACTTCTTTGTTAACATATATTAACACACTCGTTTGACTATACATTCCAAAGGAGGGTAACTCCTCTTTCCCATGAGTTACGTTTGGAAAGTCATTTGTATTTTCATATTAAGCTACTTACAATCCTAGTTTCGTTAATACGGTTCTACTTTATTTTTTTTCTTTGCCAAATACTTATGCTTAATTTGTCATTTTGTGCTTTACTTTTTGACTGTTGCTAGCATCTCATGGTGCTTAGTATATGCTTACTCACCTGTAATATGTAGTATTTAATCTTTTGTTTTTGTGTTTTTTCTACACTTGTTGGTTTAGAATTGAGCTTATGACTTTATGACTTGCAGTTGCATTGTACTAGTAGCATCATTGCTCTGTACCGTATGTACATGTTTGTTGAGAGTTCAGCTCACGTACCAGTTCGCCATTTGTGCAGTGATCCTCTCGGGAGTTCGGATGGCGAGCCCTGGGGAGATGTAACGGATCAAGGTTGGAATGGTCAACCTTTCCGTTGCTGGCGGTTGTAGCTAGGCTAGCTACCCGCTTGGCTTCCTATATCATCATCAATGTGGGCTGGGACACGTTTGCAAGTCACGTAGCTCCCCCAACGTGTATGCGTGGGATTGGGTGGGTTCCCCCCTCGTGACTTTGGGAGCTACGTGATTGGGGGCAAATTCTCACTAGGGGGCGCTCGTGGGAGGGTCCAACCCAACACTCGCTCCCCTATTCATTCTTGTATAATTCTGTCACTGTGAGCGCTTGCTCTTATAACGCTATTCTCCCCCTTTATTGCTGTATATTACGCCCTGTATATATTTGTGTCTCCCTCAGCTCTCCCCAGAGCATTGGTACGTCGGCTGACCCCCCGTCAGCCTGCTGTAACTGTAAGTCTTTTATATTGTGTGTTTGTTTGTGTGTGCTTGAGGGTTCAACCCAGTATTATATTTTGTATTGTTATAATTACAATAACTTGTTGTTTCTGTTCCTTATTAAAGTGTATTTTAGTTAGGTTTAGTTTCACTGAGCTCCTGCTAGGTAGGTAGTTACTTCTTGAGTGAGTGAGAGTGCGAGTCATCTCGCCCTTAGGATCGGATTACCTGCTGCGTGTATTGTCTGGCGAGGCTGTCCCGACCGTCTCCTGTAGTCGGTCAGTTATCCATCTGTGCCACGGTCTCCGCGTCCGCTACGTCAGGGCGTGGTAACGGTGTTAGTACGTAGGTTAAACTACTAGCCCCGCTACACCACAGCTAAGATCTCCGACAATGAAAAGGTCCGTTGTTTTTGTTAACGTTGCTGCGCCAAACATTGCGATGAAAGGTTATAAATAGTCTTTGTGGTTTACATTAGGTGGTCTGTAGCTATGGATTAAGGTCTGTGATTTATACTTTAAAAGTAGTACAAATTTGTTCAAACAATTCCGACTCTGCAGATGTACACCTTGTTGTTTGCAAGATGTTTTGAAATATTAAATAAATAATTTATTTTTGTCCACCTCCATGACCATACACTAACACGGGGTCAGATTTTGGGGTCTACCTCTGAAAAATTCCAAAATTTTAAGGGGACTGCCCCGAAATTAGCAAAAATTGCAAATTTTTAACGTTATTGACCAAAAATTTGTACAAAATGCCAATTTTTAGCGATATTTAAGAAATTTTTTAAAAAGATCGCTAAAATTTGCTGCAAAATTACCAATGTTTGGTATTATTCGGCGAGAGGTCAACCCTTTTCCGCTGAAGGGGTGTACCCATTTTTGTTGTCGGGGGGCTTCATCACCCCCCATTCCCCCACGTTATCCTATGTCCATGACTAATCTTTCTATTCCTTTGTAGCCTTGTATTTCTATTTGTTTGCTTTTAACGACAGATGTAAAGCCTTGTTCACTAATGCAGTTTACGCCAGGATATAAGAATTTTGTATAAGAATTTTTGAATTTTATTTAACTTAGAATTTAAGAATAAGTTTATAAGAATTTCCTCTTCATCTGGCAGCTTTGAGCGGAGTCATTGATATTCCAGTGCACTACTTTAGGGGTCTTTGACTTGACGCCATTGACAGTATCATGGTTCCTTGCTCCTTTCCTGTACCGTCGTCGACAATGAACGTTGCTTGGCCGGAATTAACAATCATAGACTTTGCTCAAACTTTTAACGCTTTGTGCCCAAGAGACCTTCGAAACTCTATAAACATTACTTTTTGTCGATAAGTGATTTTTATAGTTTTCGTCGTTTACTGTAGTCACCAAAACCTGTTTATTGTTATAAGCTCAGATGGCAGGAGCATCATAGTATACACAGACAGTTACCTAACTTCAACCGAACTTTTTCCTTGTTCAATGAGTTCATCTAGCTAAAGCTTAGCCTGCTGCAGTTTTCGCACAACGCTGGCACGAAGCCAAATTTCCTTTCAAGCTTCACACAGACTAATCACCGTCACACCATTGTTGATATGCGCCGCCTTCATCTTAGTACTAAGTCGCTGCTGAGCGAGCTTTGACTCCCGATTCCTCAGCCATACCCCCACCAAGCTGAGGATCACAAACACGATCACTCCAAAAAGCAGCAGGCCGATGTTGGCCAGGGCCAGTTGCCACCTGGGCCACTCGATCAGGTACCAGCTGGACAAAGAGATCACCTCCAGCAGGTAGATGATGCAGGCCTGAGTCTGCCGATGCCACCTGCTGCTGATCAGACTGCCCAGCGGCCCAGTTATGGTGGAGATGGGCACGCAGACAGCCAGATACTGCCAGGCGTCCGTGGAGATCCCGTTGATCATGAACTGGCGCCAGTAGAAGCCCAGAAGGGAGTTGGCGGCCATCATGACAACAGAGGAGGGCGTGGCGACACGTTCGGACACCTGAAATATAAAAAAATGATCCAGCATAAAGAAATAATGCGCAGTCACTAAGGCAAAGTCCGAGACAGGAGAGCGCCAATGGGAGCTTATTTTATTACAATTAATGCCTTGCATCTTTTGTGGATCTGATTGCCACCCCGCATTTACTTCATTTTCTTGATGTAAGATGCCGGTCCAGTTAGGGGCATGTGTGATAAAGGCATGTTCCCAGAAAAATCTATTTCAGGGACAAAATTCAATTTATTTGCTTTTATGAATTTGCAATGTGCCTAATTTGTTTTCAGCGGGTGCAATCTTCTTTAGCCTTTAGTTCATCAATGCCGAAATCGTTTTTGTGTAAAATAGAAGAGAACTGACTCGCTTACTGCAAATGATGGAATCTAAAATATCTGATAAACTAAACTATTGAATAAACTATTAAAATGAAGTTCCAAACAGATTTGCGTTGAAGGTAGCAGAAAACAGGGGTGAGCCAGAAACCAGAAAACATGAAGTTATTCTTTTAGTTTTCACAAATAGCTTAAAACTTGGAGAAACCGATGAATCGAATAATGCAAGATAGAAGATAATAGACGAAAGAAAGAAAGTTGTCACTACAGCACCACAGACCCGAAAAATTCGGGCCTGAGGTGGGGATCGAACCCACAACCTTCGGTTAACTAGACCGACGCTCTACCGATTGAGCCATCCAGGCACAATAGAACCAAGCCTAACATCCAATTCTCATTCTAATTATTTATTATCCCGTTCTAATTGCCATAGAATCTGTGACTCATCAGGTGCAACAATGACTAAACATTCTAGTTTGGTTCTGCGACCATCATTACAAGCAAGATATTTGTCAATATCTAAAACCCCTATTACGGGCATTTCTGAAGTACGTAATGACAGACTGGCTTGCGTTCTACCAAGAGTACATAGTAAAGATAGATTGCATTCTGGCTTGCTGTTGTATTATCAGCTCGAACCCCCGGGACCCCCCCCCCAGGCGTTGTTTACACGCAACAGACGCACTTTGAACCAACTGGTGTTGTGTTTTTGGCTTGCGTTCTACTGTACCTGTAATTATGCATTAACCATTAGCGTGTTTCACTGTATTAAATGTTTATCAAATTTTTCAGAACAGAAATCTTTACCGTAAACAGCAGCGTCATAACCGAGAAACAGCAGATATCCACTCCCGACCCCGCCATGGCCGTGAAAATACCGCCAACCACACCGACCAGAACCAGAACCAGAGCCTTCCAGACCGTGAAATTCTGGATCCGGTCAAACGGTTTCTGGGTTTTTCGACGATCCGCAATGAACAGAGCAACAGCGAACGATGCCCAGACGGCAGCGAAAAACATTTTCTTCATCTCGTCCGAAATTAGGAAAGTGAAAAATTCCAGTCCCATGATGAGACCGAAACTGGAGCCGATGGTGCAGAAAATGATGGAATTCCAGTCCAGGGTCATTTTGGACCAAAATATGATAAATGTGGCGGCGGTCATACCTGAAATGTTGCAGAAACAAATAAAGAATTAAACAAGTGAAGAAAAACACATAAACGGACAGCTGTAGAACGTTGCTGACCAAATAGGGTTGCTCACCAGTTCAATGGGTAAGGGAAGCAGGAATAGGAAACATTGATAAGCCTGATGTGGGAGTTCAGCTGATGCCCCTGTGGTGTAGTGATTAGTAGTGATTGTCCCAGGATCAGAAGCCCTCGAACCCCGGCTGGGCCAATTCTTTACTTTCTATGAGGAGTGAAAAGCTGAACTTCCCTCTATCCTTCTCTCTCTTAGGTTCTGGTTTCGTGGGTACAAGGGGGCCTGACGCCTCCCGTCTTGGACTTGTCCTAAGTTTCTTCTTAGTCCACCAACCCTGGTAGAAACGCTACAAATGTTTCAGGGACAGGCCGATACTGCCGGTCAGCTCGAAAAAAGTCGGGCTAATGCCCGGCCTGTTTTTTTCGGCTGCCAAACCAGCTGAAATCGATATGGTATATTGTACTGAACGTGAGCGCAGTTAATGCGGTCCTGAACTGCTATGCGTCTGCGTCAGCATGATGAGCAAAGGTAATTTCGTTCTGGATATTTCAGGTGCAAAATGTTGGAATTTGCAATGAAAAATCTCTACAAATGTGCATAGGCCATGGATCAAAGCTTGCCCTTAAAATATGTAATTTTACCTTAAAAATTAATAATTAAAGTTCATTGAATTAAGTTTAATTTTTCATTGAATTAAACTAAATTTTAAATATTTACCACAACTTTGAATCATAAGCGACATGTCACGTGCAACAATAGCTTCAATTCTGAGCACCAAGGTCATGACTGGAAAAGCCACAGCACCACTACCGATACAAGTTGCTCCTAAAAATTTAAAATAAACGTTAAATTAAATTAAACTTAATGGTACTGAAACCATTAAATTTACGTTAAGGTAACGTGTTTTAGTTAAATGATACTTTATTAAAAGGCAAACTATATAGGTTTAAATTAAAATGATATTACAATTTTTAAGTGCAAACTGAAAACGGAATTAAAGAAACACTACAGAAATAGCCCAGTCGTGGAAAACTAAACAACTGCTGAAATATGAAATAGGAGATACTTTAATCCAAAAAATACGACTTATCGTGTTGACGTAAATCAATATCTACCAATCCATTAAAAATTTCCTATAAATAGAAATAAATGGCTACATCTGAAGTACTATTTGGTATTAATTAGAACTGGTTCATTAATTAGTTAATTACCTGCCACAAATGAGCCAATAATCATCGTAAGACTAAGATAGTATCGATCAGGAAAAAGACTAAATAGATCATATCTAATAGCCAAACTCCACCAAATAAAATGGAAAAAGAAGAGGGGGATCAGCAGCCCTAAAATAAAAAATCAAATCACAGATTTTTTTGTTTTCGGATAAAATTGGGTTAGATGTGGCTGAAAAACGAAGATTTCTTCAAAAAACACGACAATAAATGTTATGTCATATTGTTTCAAACAATTGTGCATCCCATTTTGGGAGTCGGGAAAGATGTTAGCTCTTAGAATTTTTAAACTGCTTTTATTTTAATTTTATTACCAAGTATCCTTCGATGACGCAGGAAGAATTTCACTTCCCATGATGCATCATCAGGAATTTCTCGCTTCGTTTTTGACAAGACGGGATCTAAAAAGCAATTATAGCGTTCATTGTTTCACGAAATTCATTTACTTTACTTTAATTAGTTTAATTTAATGTCAATCAATATGGTTTAGCTTAATATACTTTAATTCCTAGCGTTGTTCCAGAAACTTATTTAGTTCAATCTAAATGGTAAAATAAAAATTTTAAATGTGATATTGGAAAGCAAAATGGAAACTGTAATTGTGTGGTTTCACTTAACTAAGTTTATTTCGTTTGGATTTATGAAATGGTTTTAATTTAATTTAACTTAATTTAATTTCATTTTGTACCTTGCCAAAAATACTTCTTTGCCCAGATTTTAACCTTCTCTCCGCAAGTAGTCGGCTGCATCAGAAGTGAAGGAGCCGCAGCTCCGTTGGGAAGTTGCGCAGACGCCAGTCCAGGCGCAATTAAGCAGTAATAAGCACTAAAACACAAAAATTTTAGCATATACAATGATGATGGTGATAATGATGATGATGATGATGATGATAATTTTTAGAAAAATAAAAATGTCTATTGTTAACGTTCTGCAGTTTGGAGAATTGATAATTAATACTTCGTTTTGAAGTAAAATAGTCCGACAAAAATTAGAGCACGACGCCATTTTGAGTTTTCCAGATGGCGCGGATTCGTCCTAAATTTTCGGTTTTCAAATTTTATAGACTCAATGAAAAGTCGGGTAACTGACATAATGTCCGTTGTATGTCACGTGTTTTCATCCCTGAAGAAAAACTTTTATAGAGCATCAATTTTGCAAGAGCCGCCAGCTACGGGTAAGCAAGTTAAACTGTAGCACAAAAGCGGAACTATCTGGTATTAATACTTGCAGCTTGCTGACAAACTGGTCTCACCTGTAATTACGTAAATAGTAAAGGATTGTCCTGTCGAATCAAGGGACAAAGATGATCTATCTTTAAAAATTAATGGACGATTCAAGACCTTCTGTAGTTAATTGGCTGATAAAAATCAGCAATTTTCCAAGAAACTGTTTACAGCGAGCTGTTGTCTTACAAAAACCAATAAATTAGTGTCATTAAGACGGCGAAAAAACTGAGAAATGTGGGTGTAGCCAAAATTTGGATGTCAAAGGAGTCGGGAAAACAATTAATCATCGACTAGTTGAAAACTGTACCAATTTCTGTGTTTATGAATTGAAACCGTTTATGAACTGAAAGCAGTGTTGTTTACAGGTTAGAATGTTTTTCAAATTGTCACCGATTATTTGTTACCTAAGTTTATGAATAAAAGTCTCCTAAAGGTTTAACAAGAAAGAGCACTGTGGAAACTTCTGTCAGAGGTAATGATTCATTGGAATCAATTTCACATGCTTGATTCCCGTTCTTTAAAACTCAATGCACACATAAGCAAGACTAAGCCTGAATTAACTGAAATATTATATATCTAGTCAGCAACTATATGGTATATACCTAATATATGTTACCTATAATTATAAGATATTTTCATAATGAATTCAGAACACGCGAAACTTTCATCTGTGGACGATTAAGTTGTAGTTCAGCAGTGCTGAAACCTTTTCATCCATAACCCAGGAAGGGTTTTCAATCGGAAAAATCTTAAAAGTTTTTCTTGCTTTACACGACTCTGGCAGCAACCGGTTTTTAAGATCTCATCCTCGGATAATAAAATAATAAAATTGATTTGTATTTTTTATCAAACACGTCTTTGGAAAAAGGAAAACAAAAGATTCAAAATGTAGCATAGAAAGTAATCACCAAATTAATGGTTGTTTATATATCCCAATGTTTGCATTGCACCGAAATTTTAATACTTTTTGTAATAAACAACATAAAACTGACTCAGTTTTATTGCTAGAACAACCGTATCCTTAACACAGGGTGCAAATTAAGGTGTATGGGAAGCAGACATAGGAAAGATTGATAATCCGGATATGTGTAATGAAAAGACTTTCATTAATGGTCAAAATGGGTCAAAAATTGGCTAACCAGGTAATTAATTGAAAGAACGAACAACATCTTGTTAAATAGAAGATCATTGCATTGCTTATGTTTCGTCCTGTTTGCCGGAATTAGAAGTCCAAGTTCATATTTGTATAAATATTTTGTAATTGATAAAAATACCAGAGTTGCCAGACGGAAACCTACAATTAACATCCCGGTTTTTACTCCAAAGGGTGAATTAATAATAGAACTAGACTCGTTTAATTGCTTAATAGGGATATCTCACCATCTAGAACACCAAGAATAACAGAATGCACACATAAAACTAATATCTAAATCAAAGAATCCATTAATCAGAGCGAATTGGCAGGAGATCCATTTGAAGAGTGGGTACTCTTCTTTGATCCGGAATTGGTCCGGGATGGGACCTTTTCAATTATATTGTCATCTGTGGCCGTTAGGAAATCCGTGCCAAAACAAACTTAGTTCCTAACTGCAGAAAGAATCGTGCAAGTTTAGGTTTATGATCGTAAAAATTCCCCAAAGTACAGTTTCAAGGCCATAAAGTGCCAAAATATTGGAAGATAGTCACTTAGGTAGGTTTAAAATAGGCATTTATGTAATTATATGATGTAAAATGGACGTGTTATCTGTTAGTTAGGATTTATATTCATTAATTAGTGGTAATTAGGCTTTAATTAGTTAATTTTAGTAATTTTTGGTTAGAAAACAACTTAGGTTCATTGGAAAGGCAATTTTCTCCTGGTTCCAAAAATACAATCCCCATTTTTTAACTCCCAAAAATGAGTGAGTTATAAATGAAAATGTTTTAGTAAGATTACTTTCAGTTTCGTAATCTTACCTCTTTAAAAGGTTTGCCTTAGAGTTTATTCCCTGCCACCTTTGCCTTAACTTTTGGGAACTCCCTTTTTCCATTGTCTGGGAAGTCGTCTACTTCCCAGACAGCGTAGTTGTGGGAGTACTACTACGTCCATTCATTCATTCTATGTGAGGCTTGTCCTCACTTGAACTTTTGTTTGGGCCAAGACGTCAGGAGAGAATTGCCTCTCCAAAAGAAAGTTAGTACACACCTTTGTGTACATAGGTAGGTCCGGAGGGGGCTTAGCCTCCTCCTTAATAAATTGAAATTAACAAAAATTAGTAGAAATAGGTAAGAACGTACGTAGAATACAAATATGTAATTAGATTTAGGTAGAAAATTACGTATGATTTTTTATGCACATTTTTAGGCAATTGCTCCCTACTTCCTCGGTCAAGCGAGGACACTGAGTTTCTAGCAATAGGGAGCAATTGTTGCTAAGGTTGCTGTGTTGGCTTCTCTTGTTTGTGGCCAAAACTTTAACTGAAATTTCAAAGTAGGTGCCCAGGACAAGAGAAGCCAAAGAAAATCAAGAAACTGAAAATGGACATATAAATTGTGCCCAAAGATGGCACTTAAAATTATTTTTTCCATAATCGGCCAGAATTGGCCAGATTTTTAAGCCCCATTTCAGCCGGATTCGTGAAAGTTGAAATTTAGGTCCGAAACTTCCCCCTTTGGTTGCATTTACATGTTAACCAAAATTTTATAAAATTCTAGAAAGTTTCGGACCCCGAAATTAATCAGAAAAGTGGTCAGCGGGGGGCAATATTTCGCCATTATCGTTAATCTTCCCCTGGCTGACCACCAGGCTCAAAAAGAGCCTGGATTCTGCAATGTTAAAGGTGGCAAGCTTCTAGAAAGTCCTAGAACTTTCTAGAAGCTTTGCCTTAAATTCAAAGCCTCGCCGACGGAATCGTGCTGTCACTGGGCTGTCGGAGAGCTGTCAGCCCAGTCCCAAAATTTTGAGACTCACTCAGTGTTCGCTGAGATGCGGCCGTAGTCGGTCGCTTATTCCCCTCCTCCAAGCGCGCATCCTTATAGTGGGCTGTGGTTTGAAGCACCTAGGATTGCGCGCTTCCCCCCAATTTTTAGGAAAAATCTAGGAACTTTTCTGGCCTTCGGGCCAGAAAAGGCACTGAGTTAACCACCGCGAACACACTCAACTTGAGGAGCCATTGGGTGTCTTATACCCGGCTCAATTTCACTGGCTAGGAATAAATAAAAAAATTAGGGTTTTATATTGTTGGCCTTCGGGCCTATTTTTATATATGTGATTTTTGGCCTTCGGGCCCCTTTTCCTTTTTTTATGCGGCCAATTGGCCAATTTTTTTATCATTCCAAGCCACGGCCCTAGAGGACAATTTTTTTATTGTAAAGAGGGCCCTCGTGGCCATGGGGATTTGCAAGATAACGGGATCTTGAGTGGGGAGCCACCCCTAAGATTGAGTTTGAGGGTCCCTTAATTACGACCCTGAATTTATTAAGCTAGTTATAGGGATTGTTGCACCCCACAGCCGGCAACTAGGTGTTGCCGGCCATATTCTGTAACGAAGGCGCTAACGATCTAAAAGTCACTGTTCTTGTAATTGTTTTATTTTCAGCGTTAGGTCGGCTTCCAAAAATTGTCAGGTTTCTAAAATATAGGTTATTTTCGAACTGAATCTAAAACCTTGAGTTTTTACATTATTTTGTTGATTAATAATTCTTAGTTTTGATGAGGAATGGCCGGCTTCCTCTATTCAGTAAATCAAAACATAATACGTTTTGTAGTTTTGTTTAATAATAATTGCTTAGCAATTATTATTCACTCAGGCTTTCACAAATTTCCATCAAACTTTGTTTTAAATGAGGAAAACGTGAGGTTTTCCTAAAATTCAAGTTTCCCAAAGCTCAAAGTTTACAAAAAAAGTTGAACAGCAACATTAGTAAAAAAGTTACGAAATGTGCATAAACCAGTAGTTTAGGGTAGTACCTAGAATTAGTTTAGAAATAAGGAAATTTGTAGTTAGGATTGTTTCACATAGTTCATAATTGTAGTCATGTTTAGTAATTATATTTGTTTTAAGGCGTTAGAATGTATTAGCTAAGACAGAATGCGTGAAAATATGTGTATGAATGTCCGTTATGTGTATGTTGGTATGCGTGGTGCAGATCACATAAACTCCTTCTGTTCGACGAAGGTTGTGAGAACTGCAAGAATGAGAACGAAGGAGCAAATTAGTGTGTGTGTGATGTGTATGAAAGTGTGAAAATGAGTGTATGAATGAGGCAACTCATGTAAACTCCTTTGTGCTGTAAAGGTCTTGAAGTTTGCCGGGTGTGACTGTTATTATGGAATTAGGCAGGATAAGGGTGGATCTGATTTGCAGTCACCCAAATGTTAACAAAACATCACGTAAGTGTGAATGTTGTGTAAATGTTGTGTAAGTGTGTCAGCTGTGGCACGGTAAGAATGTTACGTAAAAATATATGTGTAATTGATGAATGTGCGTCTTTAGCTAAGTTTGTAATGAATAAATGGTTGTATGTTGAATGAAGCAGTCGAAGGTAAAAGAGTATATGTGTTTGTGTGTACATGTGTTTTCTGTTCCAGTACCCGTGGTGTTACGGGCATCATGATATAATTACCTAAGAGTCAGAATATAAGCAGGAAATTAAATGGATGGGAGTTAGATTTAGTTTAGTACAATTGAATGGAAGATGCATTGGAATGAGGTTACAAACAGCGTAATTGGAGCATGAGTGAGAATATGCAAATGAAGTAGTGTTTTTAGGCCTAAAGATATGGGGATTTCGGATTAGGTCATAATCATCAGATAATGCCCAGGAAGTCCTCGATTCGTCCGCACAGGTAATCCTAGGTGACAGGGCGGACGAATCGCAATAAAAGGGACATGGCATTTAATCAGAATTGTGTGAAATTGACACTATCTCTGTTTAAAACCCTCTTGCATTCTTTATCAAAATTTACCTAGGCATACGTACAAGCACGGCATTTTAGCAGGTGTTTTAAAACATAAAAGACGAGTAAACGTTTTGAACGGCAATGCGCAGGAGATAACAGTAACCCAGAATCAATGTATTCATTTATTAGTTAAGTACGATTAGCCATTAATATGTATTAAACTATCTTCCAATAATAGTGAAATTTATGTTTATGCACGAGTTTTAGTTTGATTATGAAGTTAAAGTCACGAACCAGTTGAGCAGGAGATGGGTATTTCCTGCAGTTTGGGACCAGAAATCGTCCTAAACCAAGCAAATCTGCAACTGTCATGTTTTCTCTGTCTAATACTCAAATTATGGAAATAACCGTTAACCAATTCAAGGAACTGGCTCTTGTTCATAATCGGAAACTCGAAATGAGCCGAATGTAGTGTCATGACTCCATGTCGCACAAATGCAAAATGTACATTACAAAATAACAATCTAGATTGCAATTTCCTGCACTACAGTGCAGGAAATTGCCCAAAATGTTACATTCTGCAACGTTGGTTCGGTAAAGTTAGAGATAGCATTAAAACGATTGAATTTTCATTCTAAAGCCAGCAAGTTTAAAATACTTCAACAACTTCAAGACGACAAGTTCGTGTTCAAGATCTGAAAGCCAGTAGAGTGAATAATGGTTGCTGGGTTCGATTCCCGCACCATAATTATGTAACTAATGGGTTTTAACCCATTTGATTCAGGTGCGAAGTCTGTGGATCTCTCGCCTGAAGACGTCAATCTTGCCTCTGGTCGATTAGCAGTGATTATCAGTATTGGAATTGGAATTGTTAAGTAGGAGCCGGAAGTGCTCAGAGTCATAGTCAGTCGAAGGACATTCGGATCTCATAACTGTAGGTACTCTTGTTGGTTAGAGAGTAACTGAATCTTTGAGGCAGAGACGAATCTAGTCCGCACCGGAATCTTTGGGTAGAAACTGAAACCTATTTTGGTGATTGAAATTTGGAAATTTGTTTGGAAACCAGCCTAAGATTCGAGTTGAACTTTTTACACTAGAATTACGAATCGACATCTTATTTGATCTAAAATGCTTATCTCTGTTCTTCTTACTCTATTGGGGGTGGATATCCCCCTAGCTCTGCTTTAAAGCTAAGTAACTCCGTCAATCCTGAGACATTGATAGTGAAGACAAGATAGAAGACAGATCTAAATTAATCTTGAACTTTAATCTAACTGTTTAATTTTAACCGATTATCTCCCGGTACATTCCCCCCCTTCTCCTAACCTTGTATTGTCTGATCCTCTTGGATTGGAGTAGATCTGCAGGAACCTCTCCGATAGCAATCTATAAAGTGGGCTGTGGAGTCCTAGCGACTACTTTGCAGCAACTGAGAGCTCACCCAGAGTCCGAGCCCACCCACTATTGTATTAGTATTAATTATTATTGTTATTATCATTATTATTAATATTATTATCATTAATATTGGTTTTGGTCCTTTGGTACTGTAAAGGACAGATAAAGAGAGTGCACTAGCATAACCCGCACATAAAGCATATTGGACACCAGTAGCTGAACTGAGTTAGGTCCTAGAGTTGAGTCATAGCAGAAGTAGAGATATAACAGTGACCTGAAGAAGAGTCTAGCCCTTTGCTGAACGTGTATAACCTAAATTATTCCAAATCCACCCTGTAGAGAGTCTGGCAACTCTGGTATATTGACCGTTAATAGTATTTGTCAATATACTTGTATTTGGTACCCCTATTATTATTATCATACAGTGTATTCAGTATTATTGTAATCACTATTATATCTAGTACTCAGATTGTCAGTAATTGTCAGAAACATATTAAACAGAGTGCAGTGTTTGAACAAGACTGTGAACCAGTGACCTACAGATTCGGGTGTGATCTTCCAAACAAAGAGTAAGTTTTCTCAGATCTCGCTAGAGATCTGACTAGAACCTCTCACAGAGAGAAGATTTGAGTTTGTGCCTTCGATCTGCGTGTCAAGGCCCTCTATTTGAATTCGGCAGTGAACAAATAGAGCGAGAATCGACCCCTCTCGCCGTTCTCTATTGGTTACCAACTAAACGAACTCACGGCAATACCCCTATCAGGTTAGCTGTAGAGATCCCCGATTTTGGCAAACTACCTTTCGGGGATCTGGTACATAAGTTTGTCACTTAGGCAAACGTGCTAACCTTCCGTGTAAGTGAACCACCGACCTAAGCGACCCCACTTTCAAGATCAAATCAAATTGGTCACATTTTCTGTCTCAGCCCAATTCAGTTCATTACATATGGGAATTCAGCTGTCAGCTCGATGGTATAGTGGATGCACGTTTCGTTGCAGATCGGAAGGGCAGTGATCCGATCTCCGACCGTGCGAATTCTTTACTTTCAATCCTGATTGAAATGGTCAACATTCCTCTTCCCCTCTCTCCTCTATAAAAATAGTTGAAGGGTATACTGTCCGCGACGCCTAACGACTTGGGCATGCCCTCAGTCTTCTTGCTCCACCAGCCACTGGTAGAAGCGCTTCAAGCGAGCAGATTTTATCCAAAATATAGCATGTAATTGCAATTGCATTTTGTTTTTTCAAGAAATTTGCAAAAGAACGTACAAGAAAACTACCTGGACTTTTTTCAACCTAGGGGACAAACCTATTGTTCAGGGTATTTTGGCTTACCCGTTTCCCTCCATGAAGATAAGGTTCATGGTCCTCCATATTAACCTATAGTCTGTAGACATAGGGAATGCCTAGGACGTTTTAGGGGTCAGCGTTTAGCCGTTGAAATCTCTCACTGCAGCATCGGCTTCAAGACTTAAATCTGGCATAGCTGAAGCTGGCTTGTGTAGGTGGCTTGATTTTGGTTTGTGCTGTAGCCGTAGGATTAGGCTGAGGTGCAAAATATACAGTTAAATTTCGATTCATCAACATGGTTATGGTTTTAAATAACATGAGATTTCATGAAAGGACTAAAATGAACTTATTAGAGCTATATAGAAACATTGGAATACGCAGGTGAACTTAGCCCTTACTAAGCCACCGCTTAGATACAGTATTAATAGATAAAATGCGAAGCCTGTGTCTCAACCTTATTAGAAAGTTACAGAAAAGGAGAGGCTGTGAGTCTAAAAGTGAACCGTTCCTTTATTAGAAGTTGTTATCCTCCCTCCTAATGTGACAATACGAAAAAGTTCTTCTAATAAACAGAACTCTCAAATCAGTTCTTACTTCCGTTTACGAGCTTGCATGCTTTAATCTCACAAAAATCCAGTAGTAACAGGTTGCCCTGCTAGGAAAAAAGTCATGTCAAAACACAAATTGGAGTGAAGACAATTGTAAAAGCAGGACTCAGGTTTAACACTCAGCTTTGAATTTGACAACAAGATTATGCTATATGGAGATATTGTGCAAATTCAAAAATGTTTTGAACACTGGTATTACTTCTTCCCAGCTGAATGTTTGGACTCGATGAATTGACTGTCCAATAAAGTTGATGGCCAAATTTACCTACGTACTATAATAGTTTCAAATGCTATTATGGAATATATAATTAGAGTTTTCGGGGGCTGGACTTGGGACCGGCAGAATTTAGGGGTTGGGCTACACCTTAGATTCTGGCACCAACCGGTTTTAGAGGCCTCGTCCTCGGAATAAAAATAATTTATCTCGTCCGCAACGGTGGCCCTCGGAACGGCCCTCCGGCCCCCAAAGCATGCTAAGCTTGACATTTCTGTATAAAAGATTTGTATTGCTCCACCTAAAATAGGCATTTAGTGCATAGCTATTATATTCACCAGTACGCATACCTGATGTGTCTGCACGCCTACTTGCGCCTCACTCCAACACATAATAATGATGTATACAGGGTTTTGTTCAATGTTTTCTGCAATCTTTCTCAATAAGTATAATATATGGTCTTGGAGGCCCGGCTGCTGTGTCAGCCTACTAAGCTTGCTGCCCGTCGTCCTATCTCTTCAACACCTTGACCACACACTAAACTATTACCTGTGGGCCATGTGACCCATGTTGGATCACGCATTGTTATGACTTCTATTGAAGTGTAGAACACTGGCGTTGTAGCTACTGCAATTAAATTTGCATGCTGGTCTGTCAGTAAGGTTTTCAGGGACGCATAAAGGAACAAAAAAGCTGATTTCTTTAGATTTCTATATTTCACTGCGGTAACAATTTAGACAAAATTTTTGATGTAAATATATAGCTTTGTTTTGCATAAAAATGAACTATAAACACTAATAAATAATCTGAAGCATAACATATTTCGAAAACATGCGTAAGCTAGTTTGGGTCGTCAAATGCAGACGGCGTAGTTCCTACCTTGGAGCCATGTGACGTGACCCATATTGGGTCTCACCGCGTAGACCTAAGATTTGAGTGTCAATGAAATCAGGGGATCTGCCACCTCTTGATATAGGTATAAAACGGTTTTCGCAAAAATGTCTTTTCGGTCTTACGGTACATAAGCTTAACACCGGCGGTTAATGTGACTGAGTGGACTAAAGACTGATTCACGTTGGAAACAACAAAAATGGTTTAGTTGCAAAATCAGCCTTATCTTAGCCAGCCTTTTACCAACTGCAGGCTAACGATTTGGTTCCGTTTTTCGATCGCACAGAATTTGTTTTTAATCTGCCTACAATTTCAAAACATTAACCGAGTTGCATTGTTTGTACTGCTTTATTTTTTGTTTGTAATTAGACGTTTTTCTTAGGAGAACAGAAGAAAACAATGTCTGTGATGGTTCGTCCTAAAAATGCACGTTTGCGTAGTGCCGTGGGCAGCCTGGGGGCCGTCCACTCGGACGGTTGTGGGCCGCGGAAACGGGGCTGGCCCCCAAAGTAGTGGTCCAGCTCCCGTCTGGGGGGCCGTCCCAGCCCCCTTTTCAAACGATTCGAGGACAATAATTTAGTTTCAATGAAATATTTAAGCCATGATGGCCCTGAAACTAATGAGAACAGAGAAAACGTTGGGACCACCGAATGAATTTTAGGTTCAGGTTCTGCTGACTTTGTAGTTCAATATTCCAGTACCTGAGCATCCTGACGAGTTACGACAATTAAAACAAATTTTCTCACACAAGAGAACCGGATTTATAAGTTATATCATAATTTATGGAGGCATGCCTTCCGAATTATACTGAATTTTGTAAAAACAATTGTGAGTTATTAATTCCAGTGGCGAGCGTACATCAACTGTTTTGATCAATTACATCGTACCGTGGCTTGCAGTGGCTGACAATATTATTTCCTAGGGAGTCTCCGAAGAAATAAATAAGAAATAAATTGGATATGTAATGTTACCAGAAAACAAATGATCGGCTGCTTTTCTTAAGTGCTTCCACAAAGAATTTCGCCTTTGGCCGGCTAGAAGCCAAAGTTATTTATCATATTTATCATCTAGGTACCGAAATCTGCGAACCTGTTGCACACGTATAAAGTAAACATACAAAAAAATAAATGTGCTAATTTGTTGGCAGAAAACTAACCTACGATACTGCAATAACAGGAATCTATAAGTGGTGATGAACTTACTGATAAACCATACCTGAATGCTTACTGCAAGCAAGAGTGCATAATCATAAGAGTATGCCACTGGGCAAGCTCTCGGTTATCTGAGCAAAACCTATGCTCTGCCTGCTAATGACCAACCACTTCAAAAAAATCACACGATATCACACGACATATGCTCAAAGCAGGCAGAAAGTTCGCTCAGCTTTTGTTTCGAGCTTTTCAACACAGGCATACCTCCGTTTCAACCAGGTACGAGGTGTATTCGGGGGGCACTGGGGCCTGATTTTCGGGGGATAACCGTTATCGAACAGAGCATAGTTTTTGCTCTGATAACAGAGAATGTGCCTAGTGGCTACACTTATCATTATGTAGTCTTGCTTCAAGTAATTGAAGTATTCAAATACGAAGTTTCTCTATACTTCTAGAAAGCTAGGTAGAAAATGCTTATAAAATGCTTTGAGCACAGGGAAGCATTCTATAGTTCAATTAGAAGGGATTCTAAAACTCTCCCAATCGCTAGGCATATTGGTGGCAGAGCCATATCTGGTATGACTTTCGTTATGTCGCCTGGATGCTGTCCACGCAATGGGAAGCTGGAGAGAGCCCATCTTGGCCTTTCGGCTCCGGGTTGTCTGCCTCCATTAAGTGCTCATTGTGACAAGCAGAGGAGCATACTGTCTTTCGACACTTCAAGCCTCTATTGAAGATGGGTGGGATCAGAAGCAAACCCGTTGGTATGACCATTTTGAGTACTTGACTCCTTTGCACCTAGCACTCCTTCGCAGGAGGTAGTCCTTTGCAGGAGGTAGGTAGGTAGGCCAATTTGCCAATGAGGGGACCTTCTACCGGCACTCCGCGCCCTACTCTTGACGATAAGTGGATTAAGATTCTTTAGCGTACACTACCCCCAGCAACGCAGCAAACGGGCCCCATCAATTTAACGCCTCATCCGACCGGCGGAGCAGTGGCCTAAGTTACTTGCTCAAGGAAACAATGCAACGTCATTATGGCTAAGGTGGTAATCGAAGCCTTGGACCTTCCGATCCGAAGACGAGTATCTTAACCATTCGGCTTCACGGCTACGGCTTACTTTTCTTCTTATGTATGTTGGGGAAAGATGAATAAATTGGACACTTCTGAAAGTGTCCACACAGATAGTTAAATTATGCATGTGCATGCGCAGACTGATAAATTCGTACAATTATCGCATTCTGACCGGACGGATGAGTAAATTTTCTGTGTCCAGAGTAGGCTTGGAGTTTGGGCGCATGCTATAATTGTAAGAATTTATCCATCTGTCCACTCACATGCATAACATATCTATCCATATGTCTGGACACTTTCAGAAAAGTGTCGAATTTACTGATGTGCCCGTAGTGCAATTATGCACTCTTGGTATATTCTATCTAGGCATCTATGTAGGCAATGGGCAATGGCATTGGCAATGGCAATAGGCAATGGCAATTATACACAAACAGAAGGATACGTGAAACACTGAACAGTCAACGAAAACCTGTTGTGGGTTCGGCTAAGCAACTAACTCAGGATATGTAGCCTACCCTTCCACAATTTTGTGTGGGAGATGCCAATACCAATCACTGCAACTCTGAACACGGATGTAGTGTCGGTCAGCAGGATCGGCGAATTCAGTAGAGCCGTCTGATTATGTGCTGCTATTGTCTTAGAGCTCATCAATTGAGCTTTGACCGAGCAGTGCCTCCGTAATGGCACAGCCTTTGTTTGGAACCCCGCTGAAATCGAAAAGACAACAATGTGAGAAAACTGAGAGAGAAGCTGAGAAGACAAGCTGGGAAGCTGAACCTCCCTCTTTTCTTCTCTCCGAGGTCCTGGTTTCGTTGGTACAAGGGTGCCTGGTGCCTCCCGTATTGACTTACGCTCGGTTTCTTTTGGGCCCATCAGCCCTGGTAGAGGCGCTACAGGCAACGGATAGTAGGAAAGGATGATGAGAGGAGGAGGAGGTGATTGAAAAAACGGTAATACCACAATATTTGTTAACTTGTAAACTGTGCAAACTGTAATCATGGTAAACTTTTTATAGACTGTAAACATTGTAAACTGTATTAATGTTAGTTGAATCTTTGTAAACTTGTAAGCTTTGTAAACTGTAGTCTTGGTAAAATCTTTGTAAACGTGCAAGCTTTCTAAACTGTAAACAACCATATAAAAATCTTTCGCTTGGAGGATTTCTTATGAAAAGCTGTCATTCGCTCAGGATGACGGCACCTTATGGCAAACCCTGCGCTTACGTTAGGGCATAATCACTGATCTTTCACTGAATACAGCTTAATCTATCACTGCTTTTGTTGTGTCTATTCTATAAATGTAAAACGTATTTATGCACTAATTGTATGCTTGCTAATCACGTTTGTCTGGAGTTGGTCGCCAGAGGCGAAATGACTATCCAAAAATGGGTAGTTAATTTAATCACTAAAATAACTTGATTGTAAGCCCCTGATGAGTCCCACAATCAGGTCGGTCGGGCATAACAAAGCGAAAATAATGCACTTATGTAAGCTGGCACAATGCTCTTGCAATTATTATTTCTGCCACAACAGTATGCAATTTTAGTTGCTTAATTTTATTAATCCTATTCCAAATTATTCTTTCTTTTGTTTGTGGTTCTTTAATTTACTTCAATTATTTCACTCTGATAAGTTTTAACGTCAATTCAAATAACCGAAGGATTGCTAAATTCAGCAAATGCATTTGTAATGAAAATGAACGTTTTGTCGCATGATTTTATTTGATAAAGGAACAGTTTCGATTTAACACGGAATTTTAAATCTTGGATTCTGCTGGAAATTGGGAAGGGAATGAAATCTACAATGGAATGAATGTGTCTGATTGCCACCTTAACTGAATTTTTTATGATTGCCATAGTTCTTCTCTTTTACAAATTGCGGTTTTGTAATTTAAGGGAAGACTTTTATGTCTTCCCTTGTTGCCAATTTGGGAGAAAAAATGTCGTTTCTTCTGTGACGGTACAAACTTTCCGCTCTTTGAGTCCAGCTCGGCTGAGACTCAAAGGCAAAAGAAAAGAGGGGAACTGATAGAATTTTTAAGGAAGTTTTATTTTTAATTCAAGTCTTAGCTACCTAATTGTTTGTATTGTGTATTTTGTATTTTGTAAGGGGCTCGTACCTATTATTAGTTATTAATTAACTATTTTACCTACCTAATCAGCAGTCACTAAGTCTTAACTAAGGGGACCCTCTGGTCCAGGTGTTAGTAGGAAGAATCTTGTTTTTCTCTTTAAGCGAGAAATTGACGTAGTGTCAATTTCTCGCCTCACGTGTGTTAATCTTTTTCCTTAATTTAACAATAGGGGAAAGGGATTAGTTTAATTGCCCTTTCCCCTCTAATGTAAACACTTGAGAGCCCGCCGAAAGCTATTTTGTGATTACACCAAGTTCGACCCAATCAGAATCATTTAGTGCGCGCCTTTTTGCGCGGAGGACAATTTCGGCCAATCAGATTCATGATTGCCGAAATTGTAATGATTGACAGGTAGACTTATTTTGCACCTCAGTCTTACCTTGTCTCTCGTCTCGAGCGGCCGCTTTTTGGCCTTTCCCTTTACTCCACCCAGTTTTACTTTACATTAGGGCGTCACTATGCCCAAATTTCCCCACACACCGGAACGGGGCCAGTGTTTTAACACTAGCCCCTCGTCAATTTTTTTGGGTTTCATAGATTTAAAGGGGGGTTTAGGGTTATACATCCCACCTTCGGCTCTCCCCTCCGTTTTGCTTTTTCACATGCTAGTTTTTTAAAAGCGATTTCCCTCTTTTTCTGGGAATCGCTTCTAAGCTATTTACAGGACCCAGAGGTCCTCTCTCAAAAGGTTCCCTTTAGATTCCTCGTTAATTTAATTTAATTGAATACTGTCTTAAATGATTCTGATATGTTTGTAATATCTATGCAGATATTACCTGGGTCGCGTGGATTTCCGAATGGAAATCCACTGTGAAGCTTGGACTTTTGGGAACTCTCCCAAAAGTCCCCAATTTTCACTTTCAACTAAAATTTTCTCAATTTCAAACCACAGAACGCACTCTCAAACTTATACAAAATTTTATACTCCTTTCAAACTTTTAATCCAGCTTCTTAGGGACATTTTCCTGGACCCAGAAAATGTCGTATTAGGATCTTTCTCTCATGAAAGATCCTAACGGTTTTAACCCATTTGATTCAGGTTGAACCTAGCCCGGTCCGCCTTAGTCTTGCCTGCCCGGATCCTTCGGTGCACTCTTGGATCAGCCACCATCCTACTTGCTGTTGCCGATCCTCCCAGTACGTACGTCTCTTTGGATTCGTTTGGATCCATCCTGCTCTTTTCTTGGATCTGTCAGTGGAGGTTGCCTGCGATTCCCTGGAACTGCACCACTCTTGGACAATTATCTCTGCCTCCTTTGTCGGACCTAAGGTGCTTTTCGAGTAATAACCCTTGGTGTAAATTTAGGGATAAACAGTCTGCCAGGGCTGGACGGAGTGCACTTAATATTGACGTCAGGGTGATTTGTCCGACACCCTTCATCAGGCTGCTTAAAGGGTGATTTGTCCGACACCCGTTCCAACGGAATTTGTCTTTGCCAGTGCACTGCCGATCCCCCCTGGTTGAGGCTTGCTCCCTCAAAGACGACGATCTGCTGTCCTTAGCGAACTTCTGCCGCTTCTCGGCCCTGAGAGCCTGTTTCAAGGCTACCAAACTTTCGGTTGTGGGCTGAGCGGGAATCCCTCTAAAAGAAGAAAGAATACGAAACTTTTGTTTTTTGAACTCCTGAAATATAAATATGCATTCTCTTGTTTTATCTATCTCCGTTTACTTTTGTCTCGTTGTTTAAAACTTTAACACTCTAATTTTTTGGGGAAATCTAAAAGTCCTTAAACTTATTTCTAAAATTCATGCAAATTATCCGTTGGCCGCTTCCTTAGGCAGGAAGTAGGATATTAGCGTCTGGCTGTCTGCCGAGTGGGCAGTCAGAACTAATATTTAGAGCCCGGGAAGGGTGGAAACTGTGCGATATTGACTGCATCCTTAAATTAAAAACATATAGGACACCACACGCATATTGGAGGACCCCCTCGATACACTAAACAAAGTTCAAGTTCTGTTAAGGTTTACTGTCAAAGTTTCTTTGTAGGGATAATTTATATATATCAGACTGCTGGTTAGGTATAGGCATTAGTTAGGTTTAATTTCTCAAAGTTTAGATTTAAATAACCAGGTACGAGCTTTAGGAAGCAATTATTAGCTGTGTTTGTCTGTGTGCGTTTATTGAAGTTATTTAATATTCGTTTGCAGTTTAGTAATATCTTGTGTTTAGTTTATCATTCCAGTAACTGTTTGTTGTATTTTGTATCAGTTTGGAAAGTTGATGATTCTTGTGCTGTACCTTATTTTCTACATTACCTACGGCCTGTATCTTATCATTTCTGTTTCGTCTGCCTATAACTCTTGTACATTAAACCCTAAAATCTATAGGTTCAGTGGTTCTTTCTAATAGGAGCTTAGGGTATAGATTAGCTTTGACTAGAATCATAGGTAGGACTTATCACTCTGGCATCCTGTCTTGTTTACTATATTGACCTTGAACGGAAAACGTGGCTTGGAGGTTCGAACTCACGGTCTAACGCGGACAAATCCCAGATTGGGTAGAACAAAACCAGGCTACTTGATCTGAAGGATCTAAGAGGTGACACAGAGTCTCCTCGCCTGTTCGCACCGCTGTTAGTGCTCAAAATCCAGTGCAGCTACTTTTGAGGCCTGAACCAATAAATTTATAAGTTTGATTTTACTGTAAGCACTACACATTTGTAAAAGATGGCGCAAATTACTTAGAAATAAAATTAACTTAGATTAAGCCTTAATGCTAAACTTATGCATCGAAATGCGGTATGAAACAAGACAGTTACAGCAAATTTGACAAATGTAACTGCGATGCAAAAGCGATTGCTGCCTTTCCTGTACAATGTAGAGCATTAGAGTCGAATGTCCGTAAGCTGTCGCAAAATTCTACGTGATTGAGCCATGTTGCACTGGTTAACCTCAAAGATCTACTTGTCTGTTCATACATGTCAAGTTTGCCATTTGAAACTACCGGACTCATGCACACATGCACACACAGCAATGAATAGTTTACTTTTGTCCTAAGAAACATGGTACACGGATTTGATAATTATAAGGTAACACTATTAGTTATAAGTCAAAACTAAATAGTTATAAGGCAAAACTAATGTTATATGCGAAAACTAATTTGGTTTGTTTAATTTAACACTGAACTGGAGGAGCACTTTAAGAATCCCACTTTTCAAAAATACAACCGGAATTGGTTGGCATAAATACATGGCCGAATAGTTAACCATGGTTATTTCCATAGAAAAGATTGTAAATGCAGTTAATTTAATCTTTTAGAAAAGATTTTTCATTTTCTGCTCATCACTTTTAACATCTCCGTGGTTTACTTTATTCATTCAGAGTCAAAAAGGGATGTCTGGGCGTCGTCAGCTTTTGATTATTTCAGAGCTCTACATTTGTCTGGCTGTCAAAAGCTAATTCTACATTTAATTTGGGCTATTCAAAACGGCTTCGTGCGTTCTGAACTCATAGAACTAGAACCAATCTCCGAAGTAGAGCTTTCAGTCGAGGGAGGACGATTTTCTAATTAAATTTGGCCCTCTCATGAGATACGCTATTTCTCTTGGGCCACTATAGCCGTTGCAGTTTATGTTTAGCGGCTGTCATGTCATCAGAACATGCGATTAAACGAAAGTCCCTTTAACGTATAGTTAAGTCAAGACTAAACAAACTCGGTTGATGTAGTGCAGATAGGGCACTTTCATTACTCTATGTTGTTACAAAGTTTTTATGCTACCTGTCTTAGCTTTTACCCCGCATACTGGAACCTCCAACATTTATTTTACACAAGAAGGGTTTTCAGTTTTGGCTTTCACCCCAAAAGGCATTATCTTTACTTTACGTACGGCTCTAATCAGATTAATGTATGAGCCGAGTCCTAGGGAAAATACGAAAGGGAACATATTTTCTGATTTCCGTTATTTTACTTCCCCCGTGGGTCGCCCCACCGCTGGTCCAGAGCAGGCATTTTTCTACTACTACCAAACTTTTGCTATCGTTCATCTGTCCACGGTTTGATGTCTGTCTAAATGCAGGCGCTACAAGGCACTGTTCCGATGGAAAGAAGTGTGACAGAGTGGGCTCGCATAATCTTTCTTCTCGTTTCAGTGAACAAGAATTAAGTATGTCTCTTCTAATGATTTCTCTCCTGCTGCTGTTGGCTTGTGATTTAGGCGTAAGCTTAGACGAGAGACTTGTCTCCAGTTCACTTTCAACACTGCCTATTGCTTTCCCCCCTCTCTCTCTATCTCTATTCTATCCATTGGTTTTTGCTATGTTAATTATGCTCCGGCTTTGATAGCGGCACGCTGCCTTTACAGAGAGCTCTCTTTCAATCTTAGAATAAACTACAGAGGCTTTTCAGCTAATTCCTGCTTCTAGCACAGACTGATGTCAGTAGAGGCCCTTGGTGTTGCAGCCTGTGTTCTTTACATTCTGCCTGCTCCCAGCTCTTGCTGTTTCTGATGCTCTTAAACAAAATGATCTAATTAGCATTAACGGCTTACATAACTGACACTATAACAGCTCAGTACACAACTGTTCGTTATGCATTGGTAATCTTAAGGTTAATATGTAGGTAACTTTCAACGGATATGAAGCACGGAGTGTGTATGCCGGTTGTGCAGGGTGTTGCATACTTCCTAGGAGAATGTCTTAGGCCCTATTTCTTTAAAGATTAAACGGACTAGATTAAAGTTAATCCGCATTAAAGAAATAGCACCTCGGATTAAGCGGATTATAATTTAAACCCGCGAGTTAAACGAGTTAAACGGATTAAATTTAATCCTATTTCTTTAATGCACCTAGGATTAAAATTTTAATCTAGACCTGTTTCTTTATTCACACTTCGGATTAAAAAAATGCACAAGTTAATTTTAATCCGACCTGCTTAATCGCTGTTTCTTTAAAGATTAATTTTAATCCGTTTAATCCGCCGCCTGTATTTTCAACTAGTTTTTAATCCCCGTGTAGCTACGCGGATTACACGGATTAAAAGTTGGCGGATTAAAATTTTTAATCGCTGTTTCTTTAATGGCGGCTTTAACGGATTAAAATCAACTCGTTTAATCCGCGGATTAAAAATGGTCGAATTAAACGAGTTAATTTAAATCTGTTTAATCTGTTTAATCCATCATTAAAGAAATAGCAATTAAAATTTTAATCCGGCTGATTTTTAATCCGTTTAATCCGACCATTTTAATCTTTAAAGAAATAGGCCCTTAGTAACTTGACAGTTTGCTAACGAGACGTTTACATAAAATACAAAATGTTTATAAGGATGATATAATTCTATATGTTACTTTTTATACTTTTGCTACGCCTCATCCCACGAAACACGGCATATAATTTGCTTTGTCCTGTGTTTTACCATGTGTACACACGTTTCAAAGAATCCATTGTATATCAAAGCAAAGAACATTACTTTAAGGTTATCAATTGGCATTTAAAGCCTTCATTAATAGATTCTGTTCACACTTCATTGATAGATAGATCTTTCTACTATTAGTTATTATCATAATATTTCTATTAATTCTGTTATTTCAATTACTAACTTTTGTCTTTGTAAGTGCAGAAATCCTTGGTTTTGCAGTAACTTAGTGTTTGATAAACTTAACCTAAACTCAATGCAAAATGAATGATCTTTAAAACCGGTGTTTAAAGCTATTATTGCATAGTCCTGGTATTGCCTATTATTGCATAGTCCTCCAGTCTCCATAAAGCTACGGTTTAATAGTAGCCAAATTTGAAAAAGGACTACTCCTCAAACTAGGTCGTTTGGTCGAATTAAATCAGGTTGGAAAAATTAATGTCCATTTCTATGACCAACTTATTTCATCATCCATTGTTTTAAAATTTCTCTTCAGTCTCTACTACACAGGATATCAAAATCTAGCTGAAAGTGGTAATCCTTAACAGGAATTACTCTATAGTTCCACTGATACTATTAAAATCCGATTGAAACTCATTTGCTTTCTGAGCAATAAATGAAAGGTACTTTGAATAAAGAATGTTGTGCTAGTTAACTCAACGGAGGAAAGAAAGCATTTCTTTCGCTTGCTCAATTTCCTATTCTTCTACTTGCTTTCTTCTAGTTCCTAATCTGGTCCGAGTTCATACAGGAGTTTCTTATCTATTTTAATAATTTGATTTCAAGTGCAGAAGTGCAGAATCCTTCGCGACCCGGAACAGAAAGGTTTCTCCAATCGGATACATCTGAATCAATTAATTTAATTTTATTGATTCAGTTTGTGCAAACATTCAAACGGTTTGAAACTTTGGGTGTAAGCAAAAGCAGGTAAGCACTGCTAACTCAATAATAGAGGAACCTTTAGTAGGTTGTGTTAGGTGTTTATTATTATAGCGTTCACATCACAAATAGGAATGTATCAAATAACACCAACAGCAAAAGCCATAACTATAAGTAAGTGTTTTATAGCTAGAACTCGGGAGTTATAGGCAATCAGGATAAGTAATATTTAGATATTGTATTTCGCAATAGTATGCCTAGAATAAACACGTAATGGTTGAATCTATATTCGACGGTTACAATGTAGACCAACATGCAGACAGATAATTGTTTGGAGTGATTGAACCGGTACGCAAAAACTAGAACGACTAGGGCTCTTTTTGACCACAAAGATCCGGAGAAAACCCAAAGTCAGGGAAGTGACCGAGTCCTCTTGAGTGGATGCGCCTCCAACTTTTGCTCCAAACCCACCTTTAGGATGTTGACCATTCTACTAGTAAAAAGCGACAACAACCTATCATCAATCAGAAAAGCTTATTTCCTGGTTCAGCAATAGGATATAAAAATGCAGATGCTTTATGTAAACTCTAGATAAGTCTATCCTTACTTCGAACCTAGTATCTTGGCCGTACGTAGTAATCATTATGACAACTTCTGGTTTAAACACAGTGAACACACTGCAACTGCCCGATGTTAATTCAACATTTTATCCACTATTCAGATTCCAGGCAATGTGTGTTCAGCCGGGCTTGGATTCAATCCAATGTTGTATTAGCTGAGACGTTCAGTAGCCACAGCTAACGTTTTTTGCAATCGATAAGAAGGATTCTCAGATGGATTCTCGCAGTTACAGGAAGACGTCCGATGGATGGATTAGTTCACGTTACAGCTTCTAGCCGGGCCGCAGCTAGGATCCTGTAGCTAGAGAGCTGCCATGAATAGAGGAAGAAGACTTTCTTCGTTCCCTATTCCTGGCAGTTCTAGGACAGCAGATTTCTACTCTCCGGTCTAGGAGCAGGGACAGAATAATGCTTAGTTGGGCATATCATTCTGTGTTGAAGCTTTTGCTTTCTGGCTTGCTACGCTGCTCTTAGCTGTACGTAACTCACAGGTCGACGAATTGGTACTGGCTCGTCCCTGAGCCTGTCAACGGTTTTGAAACCAGTCGACATGAGTTGACTTGACTCGACTTTACACATAGGTATTCAGATAGGTCTAGGATAGATGTCTAAGTTAAAAGGTAGTTGACAAGGAGTATTTATATCAAATTCTTTTATGTATTTTGTGTGTTCATTTATTTATTTTTTATTTTTATTTATACATTTGATAATGATTAATATTTTAACTAAGAATAGATGTGTTTTTCCCTGAAATCGTCACTTTGGAAAATTAACAGTTCCAGTTCATAGGGAAGGCAAATTGACCACAATTGTTCAACTCAGTAGTGGCAGAAAGGAGAACATGAGAAGCAGAAGCATTTTGACAATATGCCATTTGTGATTCTGTATTTTGTGATTGCTCACTCTGCATCATTTCTTTACATTTCCAATAACTTGCGTATTTGACAAAGATTCTGCTTCATGCATAGAAGAGGCATTCAAAACTATACTTATAAGTTCATTTAATAGAAATTTACATTACCAAGTAAAACCTTAACTAGAATCATAATAATTTATTCCCATGCAATTTAGGGTTATAATGGATATCAGAAAATCTTAGAATTCTGTCCAGTAGGCGAAATGTTTGCTAAATAATTTAATTGAAGAAGGCAATTGAAACCTGTTCTGCTGAACAAAACCAGGTGAAGTTGAAGTTAGTGATCAAGCAAACTACTCCCCTCATTTCTCAAGTACACAATCTCATCCCAAGCTTTATTTTTCTGATGATTTGACCGAATTAACCCAGACTTTTGTATTAAATTGTGCTTTCCAGCAGATATCTAATGGATTGGTACTAAAATTTTAAATTTAAAAAATTAATTGTTTAGATTTCCTATGGGAGCATCAG